>APFE030831922.1:24696-87055 GCA_000404065.3 Pinus taeda
GGATGGGAAGAATAGGGAGCTAAATAATAATGTTAGTGGTTAATATGGAGATGGTAAGAAAGCGCTAAGTTTAGGAGACCTTAGGCTGTTACAAGGGGGTAGAACCATGCTTAAGAGAAAGTATGGAACAACTTGGAGTAAAGCAGATCTTTACTCAAGCTAGTGTTATGAAGATGATGGAACTTAAGAGGTGTCAAGCAGATCTTGACCTCTTTTGGGGAAGTTAGTTAATGATTGGGGAAAACAGAGAAGGGGGGTTAGTTATACCTCTTTTGAGCTTCTTGCATACAAATTCTTGCTGATTGTGTCCTGAATGATATGACACCTGAAAACCTGGAACTAGTCAGCAATTAGGATTCAACAACCTCAGAACTACCTACCTAGCCTACTTACCTAGCATTTTTTCTTCTTTTTTTTGGGGGTGCACTTAGACTTGAAAACCCATCATTCATTGTTCTTTTGATGCTTTCCTATCTACATACTACCCTTATTTCTTCCAGGGCCTAGATTAAGCTGTTGGGCTCCTCCGCTTCTCTACCTATCTAAGGATCTGCCAAGATTAAACTGTTTGAACAGATTTAAAATCTCTATATTCTAAAACAGGAAATTTAAACCTAGGGAGACCAAGATTAAACTGTTTGGACCTACCTTTAACCGAAAAATGGCGATACCGGGATAACTTTACAAAATTTGGAGGGCAATTGAATGAACTTGAGGTGGCCTTCTTCACTTGGGGACTGTTAAGCAAATATGGAGCATTGCAGCAGGAAAAGTACAACATATTTGGCCTGTAAAATGCCAGTCATGAAATATGAATAACCTGCTGCAGCAGGAAGCTAACAGTGGCTCCACTCGAGGATGGCTTCTCCTTGCGAGAAGTCAAGAACAACAGGTCAGAACGCCTTGGTCTTCAGTTTCTTGCTGTTAAACTATAAAGCGCCGCCTGCTTTCTTCCGTGTGCTTCAATATTATAAACTCTAAAAAAGGACAAAAACTGATATATACAACTATGTACAAACCAACTACCATCTGCCCTTTCAAGCAGGAGGATCATTGTAGTGCTTCAACATCCGGCCATTGATTGGGCCCTCTTCCGCTGTGTTGTTATCAAGGGATTTGAGAAAGTAGGTGTTATTTCCTTGCACAACGCTGATAACGTATGGACCTTTCCACAAAAAATCAAATTTTGTATGTTTGCCCTTGTCTTCTCTTTTTGCATCCCATCTTAGAACTTTATTGCCCACCCAGAAATCCTCTGCTTTAGTCCTCTTATCAAACACTTTCTTGAGTTTTTCTTGTAGACCCGGAGCTCTATTGAAAACTTCTTCTCTGGTTTGCTGAAGGTGAATGGTCTGGTTAATTCTTCTTTGCATGTCATTTGGTTCAGCCTGAAGTTCTTGTAACAGTTTGATAGTAGGCATGCCCAGAGATGAAGGAAACCTGGCTTCCATGCCATATACAAGTTCATAGGGGCTCATCCCGATGGACTTTTTGGAGGACAGTTGGTCTGCCCATAGGGCATTAGTGAGATTTTTGTGCCAGTTCTTTTTGTTTTCTTCTAGCATCTTCTTTATGATATTGATGAGGCTCTTATTGGAGGACTCGGCCAGGCCATTACCTTGCGGGTAGTAAGTTGTGGAGTGACCTAAGGTAATGTGGTATTTGTGGCAAAAGTTAATGATTTGCTTAGATTTGAAAGCAGCAGCGTTGTCGGTAATGATTTTCCTCGGGCAGCCAAATCTAGAAAGGATGTTGCTTTCAAGGAATTAGATAATGGTGGAGTCATTGGCTTGCCTATACGGGATGGCTTCAATCCATTCGGTGAAATAGTCGGTGGCTGTTAAAATCCATTTGTGCTGGCCTGAGGAGGAGGGATGAATTTCTCCAATGAAGTCAAGACCCCATTGTTGAAAAGGTTTCTCGATTGAAATGGGCTTTAGGGGCAGAGGCAATAACTTCCTTTTTCCTTCAAAGATTTGGCATTTGTGGCATGAGGCAGTAAACCTTTTCACATCTGCAAACAAAGAAGGCCAGTAATAACCAGCTCGTAAGATATTGTCCGCCGTAGATTTCCAATATAAGTGTCCTCCACAGTTACCTGCATGAAATTCTTTCATGACACTGTTAGTTTCATCTATAGTTAAACATTTAAGCAAAATGCCTTCATAATTTTTCCAAAACAAAGCACCATCTATGACACAGAAGTTTGATGATTTCATTCTTAAAAATATTTTCTTAGTTCTGGACAATCCTAGGGGAGTGCATAGGTTTAACAATACAAAGAAAATATCAGAATACCAAGGGGATTGTGTGAAGGTATCACTGATATGTGGAGTCACCAGCTCCGCTTCATCGTCCAGCTGATTAATGTCTAATTCTTGGAAGTTTGTTTCAACCATTAGCTTGGCTAGCCCTTGTCCTTTTACGAGTTTGGTGGGCTTTATCTCAATGTCATATTCAAGGATGCTAGCAATCCATTTGCCTCTTCTGCCTTCCAATCCTTCTTGAGTTATTATATCCTTTACGACAACATTAGGGACATATGCGATCACATGGGAGTAGAGGATGTAAATTCTGAAGTCTTTGATGGCTTTGACCAGGGCGTAGGCTTGCTTTTCCATGATCTGAAATTTTAGGGGTGCGTCTCTCAAAGCTCGACTGAAGAAAGATATTGGTTTCTCGTTGCCCTGATCATCTTTCTGCAGAAGGACTGCGGCTATGGTATGTTCTGATGTGAAAGAAAAAATGATAAAGTCTCTGTCAAATTGAGGACTGGTGAGGACAAGTGTTTGAGTCAGGGCAGTTTTTATACTCTCGAAAGCTTTCTTGGCCTCAAGGGACCATCTCACCTTGGCGTCCTTTTTTAGCATGTTGCTCAATAGCCTTATTAGCTCGGCTAAATTGGGGATAAATCTCCTCAGGAAGTTTATTTTTCCGAGGAATGCTTGTAATTCTTTCGTGTTTCTTGGGTAAGGGATTTGGAGGATAGCCTGAATTCTTTCTGGGTCGATTCTGATCCCATCTTTTGATATTATATGCCCTAATAGCCTGCCTTCCTCCAAGGAAAACAAAGACTTTTTAGGGTTCAAGGAAATGTCGTATTTCCTACATGTGATGAAAATTTGCCTTAAGTGCTTAAGGTGTTGTAGGTCAGATTTGGAAAATGGGGTCAGGTCATCCAAGTAAACCACAAGGAAATCATGTATCTCCTTAGCAAACGCAATATCCATTGCCCTCTGAAAGGTGGCGCCGACGTTTTTCAGCCCAAAGGGCATTTTAACATACTTGAACGTTCCCCAGGGTGTGGTAAAAGCTGTTTTGTCCTAATCGTTTGGGTGAACAAGGATTTGGTTAAATCCTGAGAATCCATCTAGTAGAGAGATCCTAGAGGAACCCACTACTCTTTGCAAGATGTGGTCCATTTTGGGTAACGGGTAGTGGTCTTTTAGAGAGACTTGGTTTAGATTTCTCAAGTCTACACACAGTCTTATCTCTCCTGTTTTCTTTCTGGTGGGAACTAAGTTGGATACCCATTCCGAGAATCTAATGGGCGTGATGATACATGCTTCAAACATTCTTTTTATTTCTTTTTCAATCATAGGGAGAAGCACGGGGTTGATTCTTCTGAGTTTTTGTTTGAACGATTTTTGATTCGGTCTTAGGGGAATGGTATGCTGGATTACTGAAGTGTCACAGGACTTTAAGTCCTCATAACTCCAGGCAAATACATCTTGGAATTATTTGAAGAGATCCACATATTTTGGTTTTTGGTCAGGAGGCAGATTTTTGGATAGTTTAATCATTCTGGGATGTTCTGCTGTTCCTATGTTGTATTCCTCTATGGCGGCATCCAAAGGTTCCATCTTTGGTTTTCTGGCCACATCGTTGTCATCAAACATGTCTTCCAATGGAGTAAGGCCAGCAAGCAGAACATTTCCTTTTAGGTCAATAAACTCTTGTTTTACTTCGGCTGCCTTAGGTGAACAAAATTGTGTCAGTTGCCCTATGTTTGTACCGTCAAAAATAGTTGGGCTTAGTATTTGTTCAGCCATGGTGGCTGTTAGGGTCAAACAATCTTCTTCTGCTAACTGTTGTGATTCGGCTATAGCATCCATGTCAATGTTTGTGCTAGAGAATTCATCCTCCAGAGTCAAAAAATTGTTAATTTGGGCATCATCTTGGAATACCTACCAATTGTCGATATTGTTAGGAATTGACGGTCTATGTTTTACTTCTGCGGTGAATTGGTGACTTGGTCCAAAGGGAAGCCTACATGTGCTAGCGAAGGTAGCTAGGCTATGGGCGCGAATATTATGATCTCGTGCAATTTTGGCCAACTCAAAATCACTGAAGGCGCTAAGAAATTCGCTGGCAGCGGCTCTATAAGCTCTCATTCTATTATCATTAGCGACGAAGTTTCCCTTTATCTGTTGTATGATGAGGTCCGAATCACCTAGGATGGAAATTGTGGTGGCTCCCAGGGTTTTGAGCAGCTTGAGACCCAAGAGAAGGGCTTCATACTCTGCCATATTGTTTGTACATCTAAAATTGAGTCTATAGGCATGGCCTTGTGCGTGATTCTTGTGAGTATTATAAATCCACACTCCAGCCCCTGCTCCTAACTTGTTAACTGCACCATCAAATTCTAAATACCATGAGGCTTCTCGTCCAGGGTGTGTATTGGGGATTCGAGTACTATGCGGAGCAGATGAGCTGGTGACTTTTGTTTCGGGATTTTCTCCCTGTCTTGTGCTAGTTTCCCTGGCTGTTGAGACAATTTCATGTGAATTGGCAACTGATCTCTCATTGACATTGGTTTCTTGCTCTAGGGATAATGGTTTGTCAGGAGTTGGAGGGCTTGTATTATCATTAAACAAAATAAAAGAATCCATATCAGAATGGATTGAGTATATTGGAATTTTTTGGGGTTTTTCCCCACTACTTACCACATACTTCATTAATGTCTCTCTATAAAGTTTCTTTGGTTGCCCAAAGACAGATATAGTGGCGTAAGAGAGGTCGAGTTGAAGGGATCCTTGCAATTTTGCTCCCCATGATCTGGATAGCAGCATGCCATACTTCGTGGGGATGTCAACAACTACTACGTCCATTAAGATTGTCTTGTTGGGAAACTGGATTAGGGATACACAAAGATCTTTGATTAGGCCTAGGCATTTGACCTGACTTGAATCAAACGAATACAGATCTTTATAGGGTCGGGTGACATCGAGATTCAACTTTTCCATTACAACTTTTGGCATGAGGTTATGTGAGGCGCCTGAGTCAAACATAGCATTGTGCAGTATCTTATCGTGTATGTGTAGGCTGACATAGAAAGGCGGAACAGGTCAGTATGTTGTTTTTCCATCAACCTCTTGCCCAAACAGTAGTTCATGGGTGTCATCTAGAATGTTTACATCATCCCTAACTTCCGGCAATTGAAGTGATTTTTGAATTTGTTGCCTATAAACATCGTGCTTAGCCAGTTCTGAGAGGGGAATGGAGATTTTAAGTTTTCCAATTTCTGTTTCTAGACTGAATGGTTTTTCTACTGGGTTCCGGGTACTGACAGTGGTGAAATTTTCTTTTTCAGGCGTACTCTCTGTATTTTCTTTTGGGGCGCCCGTATCACGGTGTATAACCGTCTGTGGTATCTCCGTTCTGGGAAAATTTTCGGGAATGCTCTTTAGATCTTTTTCCTGATGGGAAGTGGGCAGAGGCTGCTCCATAGAGCCATGCGTATCTGTTACATCCTCTACAATAACTTGCTGATGATTTGGGACATGGCTATCAGCTGGTTGGTTGATGGTGATCTTCCCTTTAGCTTCATTGGGCTGCTTGCTATTTTTTTCTTTGCTAGGCGGAAGAACATCGACAATCTGTGTTCTTAGTTTGTATTGCTTATGTACTTCGTATATAGCAGTGTCATAACCTTGTTTAAAGTCAAAGGACTCGCCCGATTTGGTGCGGAATTGCTCTATATTAAGGTATGGTCGGTTTTCTTCCGTGAGGAAGGATTGCTGTTCGTTTTCTGAATCAACCAGGTTCATTAGGGTCCCATCTGTGGGATCAGTGGATGTATATGCCTCAGCATAGTTCTCTTGAAAAGGAGGTCTAATGTCGTGATCCTGACTGTTCCTACCTACGTTCAAATTTTGGGTCTTTCTGAAGTTTGGGTTCCTCACGGCATTGGGCTGTTGGCTTTCCCATGCATTTTTCCTCTCAACGTTGTCTAATCTATCTCCCAACCTGTTCATGGAACTGACGACTGCATCGAGCTTCTGCTCGAAAGAGGCGGGTTCTTCTTTGAAAGAGGTTTTTCTCTCGGATCTGGTTCTGTTTCTTTTAGCGATTAGATTTGCTTCCACGCTTACCGCGACGTCTTGCATTTCTGCGAGGCTTTGAGGGGCTCTTTCCCTTAATTGATATGCCATCTCAGCATCAAAGCCATCCGGGAATTTGTATAAAGCAAGGTCAGGCGGAGGTCTTAAATTTGGTGGTATCGCATTGTAAACATTGTTAAATCTAGCGTAGTAATCCAGAACAGCTTCCCCAGGTCCTCTCTTGATAGACTCATATTCGGATAGTATGTGCAGGGGGTCCTTCTTTTTCTCCCATCTGTTAATGAAAGTTTGGTATAAGGCTTCCAGGTTTAGTATTGAATTAGGTGGAAGTTCCCTAAACCAGGTTCTAACATCATCGGTCAAACTTTGAACAAAGATCTTCATTCTTACGCTCTCATCATCTATCTCATAACTCTCGAAATAATCCTGCATTTTCTTTGTATGTTGTAGGGTGGTGCAAGAGGTTGTGCCATCGAAATAAGTGATTTTTGATTGGTAGTCTTGAGGCATTGCCGCGGGATTAGCAGGTAATTGTAATGGTGCATATCTAGCCATGATGACGGGGATGAGTGGAACACCTAAGGCGAGGGGAATTACGGGAATAACAGGGGAAGAAGGAGTAGTCGAGGTGGTAGGGATATGGGATAGAGGTGTGGCGGAGTTACTTGGAGAAGGGGGTGATGAGCCAGGGGAACTCGGGGTGGACCAGAATAGAACTTTGACAGGGGTTGGTACAGCAATTGGCTGAACTGTTTCAGGACTAACAGGGGTCTGGAAATATTTTTGCTTTTGTTTTCTGACGATCTTAGGAATTAAATTAGGATTTTCAACGATGGGCGAGTTATTTGGATTAGGATTTGATCGTGTATTACGTGTTTGTTTATTAGGAGCCAGCTTCTAATATATCTTTGAAAATCTTAAAAAAAGAAATATGCAACCACACAGGTCGGCCGATCCTTTCACAAGTCGGCTTCTTCCTCTATAAGGCTACAGACTGGTTTCATTGATTTATCTGAGGAGTTCCCTAATGGAGTCGCCATTATGTTATCACTCAGGTTGTCCCTAGGCTCCTAATAGGGATATGGCCGAGGTAACCACAAACCAATCTTTGGATTATAGGTTCTAGCCCACCTGCAATCAGAGAGGGCTCTCTCCTTATGATTCAACCTTAGTTGATGATTTTAGGCTAGCTTTCTGACTTCAAGGGAGTGTTGTTTGTGATTGGATGGGAGGTAGGATTCTCGAGGAAAGAGGCAACGTAAGGTGTGATAAGTTTCGAACCATTGGGAATGGAGTCACAGATTGAGGCTTGCGAGCGTTTTCTTGGTCACAGGGGGATACGAAGCGGGATAGCCACACAGGATACAATTATTGGTCTGCTGAAAGTACAGAATGGACATCAGGGATGAAAGGCAAAGGAGAATCATTTCATCATGCTGAAAAAGAGGAGAAATGGATGAATGGGATCCAGGAGCAGTTAAGAATTCCTAAAACATGCACTCATATGTGAAAGAAACAGCGTAAACAAGATCATTTAAGAATACATGCTCATAACTATTTCTGAAGAAAACATTGAGAAACGCAGAAATTGAACTTAAGGTGTAATGAAACAAATCTTAAGCTATTCTTTTTTCCTGCAATTTAGAATGGCGGAACGGTGGTAAAAAAACATAAAATTTAACAGAGGAGAGGAACACTTATTGGATCATGTAGAGGCACAGGAATTCCGTGATCATTCCTTGACCAAGAGAAAACATCAAGTAGTTTCGCAATCCATGCTTTCAGCAATCTTTGATTATGGAAATTATAACAGTTACAGTGCGAGTCTCTGCTCGGAGAAAATGCTGGAAAGAAGACTGAACAACAACTAATACCAACCAACCAACCCCTCATAACATTGCTCAGGGCAATATTTATAAGCAAAATATCGGAAAGACATCATTACAAGTGACCTAGACAGGTCTACTAGAAAACTCTTTAAAATTCTAAGTGTTGCTGGAATTAAATACAAGTAAATCTTTTTGGCTGTGCTGGGGGCAGCTGGATCGGAACAGGTGATGAGGTGGCCCTTGGGGGCTAGATGCGGTGCTGCTGGAATGATTGTGCTTCGGGAACTGCAGTTCGGCTCTGGTGTGAATTAAATGTGCAATAATTATGATTTGAGAGCTTCAAGTGGTTTCACCCTCTTTCTATGAATCTGCTGGAAGATATTAAATTTTCTCCTGCTTCGGGCCGCTCCTCAAGATTTTCACTGATACTCTTTGCCGCTACATTGATGGCTTCCGCCGTCGACTGATACTCTTTGACACACTTGAAGCTTGATGACTTGATCTGATACACTTTAAATTCTGTCATTGATCTGCTGCTGTCTTTAAACCGGATCATTTTGGCACGATCGGGAGATTTTCGGGCTTTTGAGCGCGCAATGGGCTAAGAAATCAAAAGATTCCCCGAAGATTCCTCGAAATGGCCTATTTCCCATAGCGCATGCGCGAAAACTGCCTCTGTTTCTTATTCTGGAGTTCCGAAGTGCGATTTTTCTTCCTGCGTGAAGTTTCAGCTTTTTGGTTGCTGACGTCGGCTGTACGACGGATGACGTCAGCTGTGGTGGGTCCCTGGTACAGAGCGACGTGGTGAGGTGCTAATACTGGAGGTAATGCGATGAAGAAACTCTGATGCGATCGCAATATCACATCGACGGGGAACGGAGGGTGCTTGAGTTGGACATTCGACGCTTGCGACCACCGACTGCCGATATCGCAATATCGCGTCAGGTGGTGACGGATGGGTGATAACTTGTATGGAGATGAAAGTGCGATGCCGCGATGCGATGTGGTTTTAAGGTTCTATGAAGTGTAAGTTTTGGGAGGAAAGAGCAAGTGAGTGGGTGCAAAGGGCATTTGAAGTTTCGGAAGGGGTCCGATTACCTCAGAGGGATTTCATACTTTGCAAGGAGTCCATTCTATTTGGGAGATGGTTTTGGAGGTCAAGGGTTCTTGCAAAGTTTCAGATAAACTGAGCAATTCCCGGGGGTACTTATGGTTATTTTTCAACCAGGGGGAGGGATATTACGTAGGGGGATTTTACTTGATATTAATAAGGGGATGGGAAGAATAGGGAGCTAAATAATAATGTTAGTGGTTAATATGGAGATGGTAAGAAAGCGCTAAGTTCAAGAGACCTTAGGCTGTTACAAGGGTGTAGAACCATTCTTAAGAGAAAGTATGGAACAACTTTGAGTAAAACAGATCTTTACTCAAGCCAGTGTCATGAAGATGATGGAACTTAAGAGGTGTCAAGCAAATCTTGACCTATTTTGGGGAAGTTAGCTAATGATTGGGGAAAATAGAGAAGGGGAGTTAGTTATACCTCTTTTGAGCTTCTTGCATACAAATTCTTGCTGATTGTGTCCTGAATGATATGACACCTGAAAACCTGGAACTGGTCAGCAATTAGGATTCAACAACCTCAGAACTACCTACCCAGCCTACTTACCTAGCATTTTTTCTTCTTTTGTTTGGGGGTGCACTTAGACTTGCAAACCCATCAATCATTTTTCTTTTGATGCTTTCCTATCTACATACTACCCTTATTTCTTCCAGGGCCCAGATTAAGCTGTTGGGCTCCTCTGCTTCTCTACCTATCTAAGAATCTGCCAAGATTAAATTGTTTGGACAGATTTACATTCTCTATATTCTAAAACAGGAAATTCAAACCTAGGGAGACCAAGATTAAACTGTTTGGACCTCCCTTTAACCGAAAAATGGTGATACCGGAATAGCTTTACTAAATTTGGAAGGCAATTGAATGAACTTGAGGTACCCTTCTTCACTTGGGGACTGTTAAGCAAATATGGAGCATTGCAGCAGGCAAAGTACGACATATTTGGCCTGTAAAATGCCAGTCATGAAATATGAATAACCTGCTGCAGCAGGAAGCTAACACCTTCCTCTTTTGCATCTAATAAGAGAGGACCTTCCAGACTTCAAATGCAATTAACCATGTCGATATCCTTTCGGTTTTGTTGTTTACATCGCTTATTGCAATCGCTTTCCCGCTCCTCCATCGCAAATTGCAATCAGTGGAATTCAAAGCTTATACATAAGGCACGATGCGATACATCAGACCTGACAGGACTATTAAGCATAACGCATATGATTTCGGGTCCTCTCCCCAATCATAAATCTCAATCGGTGAAACCCAACATTTATGCATAAAGCGTGATACGATATGGCCGACCCTCCAGGATTATTAAACACAACATATATATTTTCGGGTCCGGCCAATTGCAAATCACAATTGGCAGGACGAGGGGTGATGTTGCATGTGACTGCCCACTGCGATGTGCGATTACGACTTGATTGCATCGCAACCTTGGCTAAACCAGGGGCTAATTCTTTCACACTTGTTCCTTTTGATTTTATAAAAGTTTTATTGAGGGAAAGATTTGTGTTTTTAAGCATTTCTATCATATTTTCATAAGCATATCTGATGTTAATTATTTTTGTAGGCGAGGATCAAGAGAAGGCAAGCGAAGTTGAAGAGCGGATGCGTAAGCATCAAGAATGGCTCTAGAAAATATGCATAAGCAGATCCGAAGAATGTATATATGTATGTGTACTCTATTTAAGAACTGGCCTTAGGTGTTCATGGTCAGGTTTCCATGCGTTACTTTTGTATTCTGAAAATGATGTTGTCGTAGGTTTCATCATGAGAAGATGACACACAGTCTTTCTCCTTTCCATCAGCATCCATTCATTCCCCCTAGGAAATAGAACGCTCCAGCAAGTGTGACCTCAACGTGTCAGTGGTTTCATCGACCGTTCTATGTCGGTATATTTTGATTTGTATATTGAAAAGGGGAGGAAGGTGGAAATTCGGGGGGAAGATGGAGGGTCAATATTTTTCTTCATAAATATTACCTCTAGAGATGGGAGGAGGGGACATATTTTGGATTTATTGTGCTAACAAACAAGACTGTTTGGGTTAAGAAGGATCCTTTTTCCGATTTATCTTCCTTTTCTTTCATGTGTTTCAAGGTGGTGTTGCTAGCATAAATATAAATATGTTTTTTTTGTGTATCTTCATAACATATAGTTTGTGACTAATTTTGGTTATCCAAATATAATTTGTTACCAGGGTTAATTCATGAGCGGTTGCTAATTCGAAACCTTGTTAAACATCAGTTGCAAGTCTTATTCGTATGGAAAGGAATGTGTATTCCTATATGAATAATTAGATTGCAATTAAGATTTAATACAATCTTGTTCATCTGTGAACCAGTAATTGATTCATTTGGAATTGGAATCTATATATGATGTTTAATCTCTTTTTGTTATGCTCCCACAGGATAGATTAGAATAGTTAGGACTAGCATAAGTAGTTAGAATCAATATAAATAGGATCTGATACATATAGGTTAGCTGTTTCTTTTGTTGATTTAATGGAAGTCTTCCTCCGGGGAGCAATCTTTCAACACCTATAATAGTTTACGGGGTCCTTTAAAACCCATAAGAACTAGCCATTCCAAATGAAAGTAGATCTAATCAGGGTCTACGATCGGGTTGGTTCCCTCTATTGGCATAGCGAAAATTCTCTGCGTCAACAAATTGGCACTATAAGGAGGGCCTGAACCGCCATCCATAGCTTTTCATGATTTCATCTATAAATGTCGCGCATGGATTCAAAAAGATTAATGTATGGATCATAAAGGTTGAAAATATCATTCTGCTCATCTGGAAGAGCCTCATTTCGAAGAAGCAGAGATCCGTCTAAGTCCCGTGTTTGGGTCACCCAAAGAAGAGAGAATGTGGGAGTATCCTGTCACTCAGGAACAACCAGTTAGAGTACTTACTCAAGCTTACACTCATTCCCTCTCTTAGCTCCCCATCTTTCACTATGTACCTATGAAAGAAATAATGCCAAGGGTATTTCCCATAAGCAAAGAGACATCTATAGCCCCTTATCTTGAAGATATTGTGCTAGAGTCTTTGCAAAGTATTGACACTCCTTGGGAGGAAATTCCTGAGGATCCCCCCTCTAAAGGTAATCCCTGGCCTAATTTGGAAAATCATAACAAAGAACGCCTCAAAGAAACCTTCAAGCAGAACCTCCCTCTCCATATTTTGGCTAACGTTCCCCCTCCAGGTGGGAATCTGCCTCCACCACCCCCTCCAAGTGGGAATCCGCCTCTACTGCCTCCTCCAGGTGAGAATCAACCCCTATGCGGGAGAAATCCCTCCCTGGCTTGCACAAGATACCGTAGCAGTACCTAGGCAACAACATGCCTTACGCAAGAACACAGAAAGAGTATTGTGTAAATTCGACCACGAGCGGGGAGACACTGTTGATAACCATAATCACTCTTTCTTCCTAGTTGTGTGCATGTTGGGGTAGCCGATGAAGATTTAGTATGTCGCTTATTCCCTTTTACCCTGATTGGTGTGGCCTCCACATGGTACATTAGCTTGAGAATAGGATCGATCACTTCATGGGGTGCCTTTTAGCAGGCCTTCTTAGACAAGTTTAGCAATGATAAGACGCTTGCGGCCTTAGTTTTAGAACTATCCCATTTAAAAATGGAAGCAAAAGAAAAGGTCAAGGATTTTAACATCCAGTTCAACACTTTGTTCAACAGAATCTCGGCTAATGCTGGACCTACTGATGAGGTGCTTATAGAATTCTACATCACTGCTCTCCCTATCCCTACTGCAATGTGGGTCATGAGGAGTAACGCACAAACCTTACAAGGTGTTATTGATGAAGTAGTAAAAGTCAAGAATGAAATGATTAGTCTCATACCATGTCATCATACAACCAAAGAAAATAAAACCTCTCAGTCATCCAAGAAGAATAATGGGAGTGATAACAAGGTGGCTGAGATCAAAGAAAAGGATACCACAGATGTGGAAGGTTTGCATCGGACCATTAAGAAATTGACAAACATAATCATCGATATGAAAAGGAATTATAGAGAGAGTACAAATGGGAATGGAGGAGATTATAACAACAGAAAATCTGTCAACCCTTTTTATCGTAAGAAGATAGAAGGTGGTCATGGCCAACTTGTCGTGCTTGCTCCACCCAATGAAGGAATTTTAAATATGGAAGAGTTGGCTCTTCTCTGATCGCTCCTTACCAAAGAAGAACCTATAGTGGAGCTAGAGCTAGAACAAGAAAATGATGAAGAATACCAAGTGGAAGAACCCTTGGACGAGGAATCTCAAATCAATGTACTGTGGGATTTCTATACAAATGAGAATGATGACGATGAACGAGATAATATGGTAGAAATTCACACTAATGAAATCCACACATGAAGTAAAGGGCCACTTACGGGCATGATGAAGCATGTAGACCAGACAAATAAATATGTTCGCCCTTTGAAGGCATCCGCTCCTAAAGTTCCTATTGTGAAGGGTAGACGTAGTGGTGATTCCAAGAGTACTTCAATTGTGAACTATCCATAGAAATATAATACATCTCCAAATGCAATGAAGGCGACTCAAAATGGTAAAATCCCACCTAAGAATGGAAAAACAGGGATGTTTACTCTGCCCTACCTTGTTTATAACATTGATTACAACATTGTGGATGATCTTAAGAAATATCGAGCTAATATCACATACCTCGATTTGTTAAAGTTAATGTAGAAAAGAGATCTGCTTTTGAAAGCTATGAATGAACAGAATTGCATATCTCCCACCAATCTGAGTAGCCAAATCAAGAAGTCGGCATCCAGACCCATTAGTACCCCTAGTACAGCCCAAACGCCATCAGCCATGGAGGCCACTCTATCAAAAATGAGTCGAACCCCCCAAGATGTCAGTGTAGGCATGATAGGAAGGAAATCAAAATCCATGACTCCACCTTTCCTTATAAAATTTGAAATATTCAACATGAACGTATACAATTTCTTGGTAGATTCTGGTGCCTCGTCCACTATTATGCCTTACATTGTTGCTAAAAGACTTCATGCAATACCTGAGAATATTGGAACTTGAATTATGCAACTCAACAGAGCAAATGTAAAATTAATTAGAGAACTGAAAGATGTGCTAATTCGGATGACTGCTAAACCACAGTACACACAAGTCATTGACATAGTGGTAGTCAGCATACCCGAGGCATATGGAATGCTGCTTCGTAGGGACTGGTCAGCAAAACTGAATAGATATTTCTCAACTAATTGGTCCCATCTCTTGTTGCCTCAGAAAGGAAAAGGTGATATGCTGAGAGTTGATCGAGAAAGATACATGAAGTATGTAGTGATAGAACTAAATGACCCCAATGAACTTGTAATGTTTACCAACTCTATCCTTGGGAATTATAGTTTTGATTTTTGTGCCACGGAAACCTGTTTTGGAGAATTCCATGAAGAGACAATTGAAGAAATTGCAATAAACACATAGTTGGAAGCTCCCCCCATAGTCCAACTAATGACCCACCCTGTAATATAGTAGACGATATAACTAATTTCGTAGGAAGTAGGTCATTTCATGTAACATTAGATTCTATATTTTGGACACTCTACTTTGATGACTCTAACTGCCTTGAAGGTGTAGGTGTCAGTAGCATTCTCATTGGCCCACAGTGGAACAAACATCTGATGGCCAGCCGGTTGGATTTCGCATGCACCAACAACACGGTAGAATATGAAGGCTTGTTGCAGAGCTTGAAAAAAGCCATTGATATGAAGGTAAAAAATCTTAAAGTTTTTGGTGAATCACAGATAATTGTGGACTAGGTAAGGAAAGGATACATTTCAATTTGCCACACCTAGTAAGATATCAACATGAGGTATGGAGCTTAATTGATAGTTTTGATTCTTTCAATATGACATACATACCTTGAGGGAAAAATCAAGATGCCGATCTGATGGCTAGTATGGCTGCAAGAATAAACAAGAATAAATATTATGTTGAATTGATTTTCGGACCATCCGTGCCTGATAACATCTCAAATTGGCAGGTGTTCGAAGGTGATGAGCAAATCCTTGAGTTCCTACATTGTGAAAAAACATTCAAAAATGCAGTCATTGATGAAAAAGAGCATGAAAAACTTATGAATAGGAGTGAAGATGAGGAAACTGATCAACCCAATATAATCCCCAAGTCAGTTGTCAAGATGGAGCACTTTTATGACCTGCATGATAAATTTAAGATGTCGACTAACTGCAAAATGCATAGCTCATCCATGAAGTATGAGTCGGTCAACCTTGGAATTGAAGAAGACCCAAAAAACATTAATTTGGACTTGGGATGCTCTCCACAAGAAAAGGATGCATTTGTTAAGTTGTTTAAAGAGTACAAGGATGTCTTTGCATGGACATATGGTGACTTAAAAACCTTTGATACTGACGTTATGCAACATGTAATTCCTTTGGAAAAGGATGTCAAGCCCTACCAACAAAAGCTTCGCAAGATGCATCCAAGCCTGGAACCATTGGTGAAGAAAGAATTAAACAAAATAATGGACACCAAAATCATTTTTCCTATCAGGCACACCCGCTGGGTAGCTAATCTCGTGCCAATAAGAAAGATAAAGGGAGACATCAGGTTATGTATCGATTTTAGAAACTTGAACATAGCATCGTAGAAAGATAAATATCCTGTCCCTTCTATGGAACACATTCTTCAATGCATTTCTGGGTTTGAAATGTTGTCCCTATTGGATGGGTTTTCAAGATATAATCAAGTGTTGGTGGCAAATGGAGATTAGATTAAGACAACCTTCAACACTAAATGGGGCACTTACGCATATCACAAAATGCCGTTTGGACTTATTAATGTGGGAGCCACATTTTAGAGAGCTATGGACATAGATTTCCGAGGATTGATTAATAGGTCAGTAGTGGTTTACATGGATGACATTACTGTGTATTCATATCACAAAAGGGATCATATTTATCACCTGAAATAGATTTTCGAAAGATGTCGAAGGTACGAAATATCATTGAATCCCAAGAAGAGCATTTTCCCAGTTATAGAAGGGAAAATACTGGGTCATATCCTCTCTAATGAAGGGGTTATTATTGATCTTGAAAGAATAGAGACCATCATGAGAATAAAACCCCCTGCAAGTAAAAGGGTAATGCAATCTTTTTTGGGGAAAATTAACTTCGTTAGGAAATTTGTTTCAGGTTTCGTAGAAATAGTGCAGCCCATTCAGCTAATGATGAAGAAAGATGCTATGGTGGAGCGATGAAGCTAAGAGATCATTTTAGTGAATTAAGGAGGCCGTCGCAGAAGCTCATGTGTTGGTTAGCCCCAATTTTGACAACAAATCCCTTTTGTACACTTTCGCTTCAGCCATTTCATATGCCGCAATCCTCACCCAAAAAAATGACAACGGCGATGAAGTCCCTATTTCTTATATCAGCTCTATTCTTTAGGGAGAAGAACTGAACTACCCAGATGTGGAGAAACAAGGTTTTGTTGTTTTTAAAACCGTGAAACATTTCCACCCTTATTTTTTAAAGGCCAGGACTAAAGTAATCATCCCCCACCCTAGTGTAAGATCCTCTTTGTGCATAGGGAGATGGGGGGAATGGAGATGGAATTGGATAATCGCTCTTCAAGAATATGACCTTGAGATTAAGTTGGAAAAGATAATTCGAGGGCAGGGATTGTGTAAAATTGTGGCAGAAGCCTTGGCGGATAAAGAAGGGGCATAGAAAGAACCATAAGTGCAGAGCACACGGGACACACAAGTAGAATTAAGGGAGGAGTTCGGATGGACTAATTAAACGCTGATGTGTGAGTGCAAAATGTTGGAAGTCCCTTTGGTCCCTGAATCATGGTATTACGACATACGTTTTTATCTAACACGGGGATCATGTCCCGAGCACATGGATGCATCACAATGGGGAGTGGTCAGATTAAAATCTAATCAGTATCACTTGGCCAATAGCATATTATACAGAAAAAATTATGATGGAGTTTGGCTAAGGTGTTTGGAAAAAGATGATGTTGATCATGTTTTGAAGAAATGCATGATGGCCCAGCAGGTGGTCACTTGGCGGAGATACCACTACTTACAAAATATTAAGAGCTGGGTATTATTGGCCCACATTGTTCAGAGACTCGCATGCCTACGCTCGGAAATGCAAGGTGTGTCAAACTGCCACAGGGCGAGAAAGAAAGCCAGTCATTCCCCTCAGGCCCATTATGAACTATCACTCGTTCCGGCAATGGGGCCTAGATGTCATAGGTGAGATCACTCCAAAATATTCACATCAGCATAAGTATATACTCATGCCAACCAACAACTTCACCAGATGGACCGAATCCATCCCACTTCGAAAGGTTAAAGAAGACGAGGTAATATCTTTTATTGAGAAATTTAATATCAATAGATTTTGCATCCCTGACGCTCTCATAATTGATAATGCATCTTAATTTTCATCACTAAAATTGATTGAATTTTTTATCGATAAATCAATTCGCATAAGGTATGCATCAAACTATTACCCCTAGGGAAATGGAGTCGCAGAGTCCTCAAATAAAAACCTCATCCCCATAATCCGTAAATTTGTCACCAACAACTAGAGGAACTGGCACAATGCCCTAATAAATGCCCTTTGGGTTGATAGGGTCACACCAAAAGTAGCATTAGGAAGCTTCCCATACTTCCTCATCTGTGGATAGGAAGCCATCTTGCCTCCCAACGTTACCCTTCCCTTGTTACAACTCTCCCAAGCCTCGAGAGGGACCCCATCAACCTTACTTCAAAAAAAGGATCAACCAACTATTGAGGTTGGAGGAATTGAGAGATAATGCCAAAAACAAGTTCAGGAATCACCAAACTATCATAAAGAGATGGTTTGATTGCCATCTGACAGGAGATAAATGTTACCAAGTTGGAGAGCTTCTCCTGAAATGGAACAAGTTGAGTGGGACAAAAGGTAAGCACATGAAATTCCAACACTTATGGCTGGGCTCGTTCCAAGTTGAGGAAAAAATTGGTCAGGGAACCTAGAAATTGAAAAATTTACAGCGAGAAACCGAAAAACTCCCTGTTAATGGCCAACATCTTAAGAGGTACTTCCAGTAGCCACCACATGGTGGTTACCTCCTAAGTAGGTTAGGATTCATTTTATTTTTTCTGTTAGCATAGTTATATTTTCATCCTATCTATTCTTGTTTTACACAAATTTTATCTTCCTGCTGTTTTGAATTTCAGTCCTTTTCAATCAATTGATTTTGGTCTTTCAAGTATCATTTTCACCTTTTATAACCATATTCTGATTGCCCTCACTCAATACCTTCGGCTTTTTGCTTCCCTCATTAACCTGTTGATGAGTCTACAGATCCTAAATTCATTATTACCTTGCAAATCAAGTGAGCCTTTGATGAGCCTATGAGAACTTGCAAAATCAACGGTGAAATTCAAGTCAAAGCCACTCATTGGAACATGTTGGGAACTAGGAAGGCTCTGTTGATAACCTGGATAACCAAAGCATGTAGGGACATCTTTATAAAACAAAAAATGTGTAACTACATATTGGATTGGCATGGTAGAATGCTGAATTTTCAAAATCCCACCTAGACCTAGCCTATACTTTCCTATGAGGTTTGCAGTTATTCTCCATTGGTTCCATCCACCACACTAAAATTTCCAATATCTGTCATCTACAAGCCAACCTCCTTTCATGGGCTAAGCTCACTGTCATTTATCCTGTGGCAAATCCAATTGTGCTCTAGTCCTTGTGCCTGAAACTGGAAGGACTTATTTGAAAGAAAATGAAATGTTGAGTCCTTGTGCCAATCTGGAAGGACAAGTTGTTTGGGAAGCCGGTTGGAGTAGGGACTGTTGTTGGGCTCAGAGTACCGATTGACATAGCAAGCCCAACCTTGCTTAAGTAGTTTAAACATATGGCATGATCCATGACTGCACCCCATTCAATCATACAAAAGTATAGCACTAAAATTTCTTACATAAAGTGCAGATAAGAATATCTACATATATTCATCAAGCTTGATGCGCGATAAAGAGTTGAGGTACACACCTAAATAGGTATTGACAAACTAGTGATGGCCCCAAAAGGATTTTGAAAGTAGAAAATAGGTAAAGGAGGGTCAACAAAGCCCATAATACGACCATTGGATAATTCCTGTCAAAACCCTATCAATAAGTAGAGGTTATTTGTCTTTATCCCACCCAAATAAATTAATGCTGAAGTGGAACCCATGCCTGTCCATCTATACAGTTTACATTTTAAGTTTATCTTAACACCCTGATGTTCTACGGATCAAAGTTTATCTAGTAATAGAGATAACTGGTTCGCCCAACGGTTCGCCATTTGTTGTGGCCACAACCACCACCCTATTAAAACCTTCTCTGGTGGAAAATTTGAATGGGTCCCCTAGAAGTTTGATATTTCATTTCTCTGAATGATCTATTTTTATCCCAGGGATTTAACTCTCTGCCGAGTCAAATATTCAACTCTTAATGGTTAAGACCCCCCCTGAATAAATCTCTGTGGCATGATTCATTTATAACCCAGTCTAGCCCTTCATTCATATCTTTCATCGAGACTTTTTCAATCCTCATAAACCTTCATGGTGCTCTATGCCCACACATATAACCAACCCCCACTCTTTACTATGGTTGTATGTGGACTCAACCCACAAAACCTTCTATCACACCTTTATTTCTATTATAACACTCTTGTAATAGAAATACTTTGCAAGCATATTTAACTTACCTTTTTCGCGCTTTTTAGGTCTTTATACATTTCTCGATGCCTAACTTTATCGCTATCGCAATCTCTCAATTTCGCTGTTACATTGCACCTTCCTCTTTTGAATCTGATAAGTGAGGACCTTCCAGACTTCAAATGCAATTAACCACATCCATATCCTTTTGGGTCCATTGTTACATCGTTTATTGCAATCGCTTTTTCACTCCTCCATCGCAAATCACAATCAGCAGAATTCAAAGCTTATACATAAGGCACACCGTGATCCATCGGATCCGACGAGACTATTAAGCATAACACATATGACTTCAGGTCTGCTCCCCAATTGCAAATTGAAATTGGTGAAACCCAACGTTTATACATAAAGCGCGATGCGATATGGTAGACCCATTGGGATTATTAAATGCAACACATATATTTTTGGGTTTGGCTAATCGTAAATCACAATTGGCGGGACCAGGGGTGATGTTTCATGTGACTGCCTACTGTGATATGCGATTGTGACTTGATCGTATCGCAACCTTGGTTGAACCAGGGGCCGATTCTTTCACACTTGTTCCTTTTGATTTTATAAAAGTTTTATTGAGGGCAAGATTTGTGTTTTTAGGCATTTCTATCATATTTTCATAAGCATGGTTGATGTTGATTATTTCTGTAGGTGAGGATCAAGAGAAGGCAAGCGAAGTCAAAGAGCAGATGCCTGAGAATCAAGAATGGCTCCGGGTACAATATGCATAAGCGGATCCGAAAAATATATATGCAGGTGTACTTATTTAAGATCTGGCCTTAGGCGTTCACGGTCAAGTTTCCATGCGTTACCTGTGTATTCCAAAAATGATGTTGTCTCAGGTTTCATCAAGAGGAGATGACATTCAGTCATTCTCCTTTCCATTGGCATCCATTCATTCCCCCCGTTCTACGTCTATATATTTTGATTTGTATATTGAAAGGGGAGGAAGGTGGAAAGTCAGGGGAAGACAGAGGGTCAGTCTTTTTCTGCATAAATATTACCTCTAGAGATGGGAGGAGGGGACCACTTTTGGATTTATTGTGCTAATAAACAATATTGTTTGGGTCAAGAAGGAGCCTTTTTCCAATTTATCTTCCTTTTCTTTCATGTGATTAGAATCAGGGTGTTGATGCTGGCATAAATATAAATATTTTTTGTTTTTGTGTATATTGATAATAGACAGTTCGTGACTAGTCTTGGTTATTCAAATATAATTTTACCAGGGTTAAGTCATGAGTCGTTGCTGATTCAAAGCCTTGTTAAACATCAATTGCAAGTTTTATTTGTATGGAAAGGAATGTATATTCCTGTATGAGTAATTAGATTGAAATTAATATTTAATACAACCTTGTTCATCTATGAACCAATAATTGATTCATTTGGAATTGGAATCTATATATGATGTTTAATATCTTTTTGTTATGCTCCTACAAGATAGATTAGAAAAGTTAGGATGAGCATAAGTAGTTAGAATCAGTATAGATAGGACCTGATACATATAGGTTAGTTGTTTCTTTTGTTGATTTAACGCAAGTCTTCCTCCAGGGAACAATCTTTCAACACCTATAACAGTGTACTGGGTCATTTCAAACCGGTCGGAACTAGCCATTCCAAATGAAAGTAGATCTAATTGGGGTCTGCGATCAGGTTGGTTCCCTTTGTTTGCATAGCGAAACTTCACCGCGTCAACAGAAACCAGCTCACAAAATAGAAGAAAGTATAGATGAAGCATTCAAAATAAGCCTCTTCGAGGGGAAACCTCCTTTACATTACATAAATGAACAATTCTTGGATGATACAAATGACAATACCTCCCTTCTATATATAGGAGTCTATGGGTTCATGATGTAATCAGAGCCGACATAACAATAATAATGTAAGGGCACAACAATAACAATAGTGGGCTTCTATGGGACACAACAATATAATAAGCGGGTTGCACTAATAACAATAAGGTGTTACACTAGTAGTATAGGAACCTAACATGCCCCTCTCCTTCAAAAAGTGTTGTCCTCAATGCTTGAGTAGCTCTGGATGCTTTTGTATAAAATTCTCATCGTTCCATCTAGAATCTTCAGTAGGTAAGTTCTTTCACTTGATGAGATACTCTGATATTGATTGATTTCGTAGCTGTCGGGTTCTTGTTTCCATGACTGCTTCAGGTTCCAATATGATTTTTCCTTCCTCGTCAAGTCTTGAAAATATTGTTTGAATTGGGAGCTTGTCACTTATAAACTTATTTAAGCATGAAACATGAAAAACTGGGGCACTCGAGAAGATGCACGAAGCTCCAATTTGTATGCCATAGTACCAATCTTTCGTATCACCTTATAAAGACCATAGTACTTTGGAGATAATTTATTATCCTTCTTAAATTGATTGAGGGACATTTGTTTGTATGGTTGTATTTGTAAAAATACCCAGTTGCCTATATCAAAACTTCTTTCGCTGCAATGTTGATTTTTCTTTTGTTTCATTCGATTTTGTGCCAATGTGAGGTTATCCTTTAAGAGTTGGAGAACTTTTTGTTGTTGAGTGTCTACCTTAACACCTTCATGAGATACAATATGACCCAAGTGTTGAGTGTACTCCAAAGAAACATTTGGAGGTTTTTGCATATAATTTTTTCTCATCCAATAGTTTGAGCACTCTATCAACATGTTGAACATGATCCTTCCAAGACTTGTTGTAGATTAGTATATCATCAAAAAAACTAACACAAATTTTCTAAGGAAGGGTTTGAAAATGGAATTCATCAAACCTTGGAATGTAGAAGATGCATTGGTAAGGTCAAAATGCATGACCAAAAATTCATAATGACCCTCATGAGTTCTAAATGTTGTTTTCAGAATGTCTTCGGTCTTCATTATGATTTGATGATATCCTGCATGAAGGTCCAACTTGATCAAGTAAATTTCTCCATGCAATTCATCCAATAATTCATCAATGAGAGGAATGGGAAATTTATCTTTAATATTGAGCTTGTTGATATCTCTATAATCCAAACACATCTGCCATGATCCATCCTTCTTTTGCACCAATACTACTAGAGCAGAGAAAGAACTTTGACTAGGTTGAATTATACCAGCCTCTAGCATTTTTGCAACCATACGTTCAATTTCACTCTTTTGTGCAAAGGGATATCTATAAGGCCTGATGTTTGGAGGAACACTTCCTGGAAATGAATAGCATGATCATGATCACAAATAGGTGGGAGGTATTTAGGAGTCTCAAATACCTTGGAATGATTGTCTAGGACTTTTTGGAGATCTGGAGAAATAGATGATTTCGATGTCGAAACCTCTAGCAAACATAATTGTGCAAATACACCTCTTTATGCTTTCTTTAGAAACTTTTTCATTCTTTAGATGTGGTGTCAACCTTGTAGGTTGTGGAAGGTTAGGAGAAACAACACTTCCATATTTATAGTTGTGAGGGGTAGATATCCTTGTTTCCATAATTTTTCTTTCCAACTTGAATTCCTTCTCCAATGAATTAGGTTCCCAAAGACGAACCTCATGTTGAATGTTATCATTTAAAGTCCCTATGGTGACATCAATCCTCTACTTCTATGGAATATCATTTTCACTTATATTCAATTTTTGAAAGTCCTCAATGTGCTCTGCCATTTATCACTTTTTCTTGAGATTTATGAATTGGCTAAAGAAGGTGTTGCTCTTTGTATCTTCATTATGTGCTATCAATTCCTCCATGAAATTGACCACGTAACAAGCGGTTTACAAGAACAGAGCCCTTTATACCATAAAAATTGATCCAGTTCTAAATATGAAGATGAAATGTGTACCTTTTGTAATAGTTTCACCTCATGTAGATCAAAATATTTATCCATCTGTAGTATCCAATTTATTGGATCCTTGCCATCAAACTTCCTCATATCGCCTTTTCTTGATTTTAGGAGCTTAGTCTTGAAATGGCTGTAACTCTATAATTTTTTATCCCCAAGTTCTAAACTTGCGTCTTGCGGTACCCCTCCGCGTTTTGTTTTTAACCCCGCAAGTATGATCAATATTGGATTCTACAAGGAAGAGTTATGTAAAATCTCCCATGATGACCTAATTATAGACTAGTTCAATAGAGCGCACTTGTACGAAGTGGCACGTGTCAATGTTTCAACCTTAGGATCTAAAAAATATACACAACAAACTATAGTCTATCTGCTTTCTGTAGTTTGTGACAAAATTTCAATCTGATGCTCAAAGAGAGTTATGACAATTTTCCCAAGGTCACTTGTTTAGAATGTAATTAAGGAGTCTGCAAAAACCCTAATTTCCTCAGATTATATCTCTGAAAATATAGCGAGACAAGATCTGGAATTTGGACTTGAGATTCATCACCATTTCAATTCAAATGGGTTTTAATTTCAGAGTCTCAACCTTCATAGAAAAATATTATAGTGAAAATTCCATGATGACCTAGTTGAGATGAAATTATGGAGGTTTCAAAAACCCAAATGTCCTCAGATCATATCTCCGAAACTATAGTGAGACAATATCTGAAATTCGTACTTGAGAGACCGATTTCTTCTCAAATGGGTTTTTTTTTTAGCTTTTGAAATGTCTTATAAAAAAAGTTATAGCGACAATTCCATGATGACCTGTTTGGAGCAGCAAAACCCTACAATTCGAAGCTCTAATACCAAATGTTATGAAGCCAACACACAAAATAGAAGAAATTGTAGATGAACACCTTCAAAATAACCCTCTTCGAGGGGGAAACCTCCTTTACATTACACAAATGAACAATTCTTGGATGATACAATGATAATACCTCCCTTCTATATATAGGAGTCTAAGGGGTCATAATGTAATCAGAGTTGGAATAACAATAATAATGTAAGGGCACAACAATAACAATAGTGGGCTTCTATGGGGCACAATAATAACAATATGGGGACTACATGGGCACAACGATATAATAAGGGGGTTGCACTAATAATAATAAGGGGTTACACTAGTAGTATAGGGACCTAACAAACACTGGTTCCAATAATCCTTAAAAAATTCATCAAATCCTAGAAAAACCTTTGAGGTACATGTTGTTCAGTCTACCGCAGTAGATAAGGCCTCCAAAGGTAAGAAAAAGGGGAAAGTTAAAGCCAAAATCGATACCCCAAAGTAGGATCCACCCAAATAATTTGTTGATGATGCTTATAAGAGAAAGTCGAAATATCCTTGCCTCTTCTGTGAGGAAGATCATTACACCAAGGATTTTCCCCAACATTATGAAGTTAAATATTTATTGAAGGGGACTCCGGCTATTTTGAAAGAACCTTTTCCATCTCAATAGACGTAGTTAGTATACAAACCACAGTCCTCTACCTCCTCTAGTTCCCAAGTTTTCTTGATGCAAGGTTCATCACCTATTTTGATTGCTACTCGAACAAAGGACTATCAAACCTCGCACAAGCAGATGGTGGAAAAATAAGTCATTTATATTCTTTCTACTTCCACTCCATCCAATTCTAGTCCACTCCATATTGAGCACCCTAACAATGAGTCCATAATCTGACCACCTCCCAAGGGTGTACTTTGGAAATCATCTTATAATCTGAATGCTAGAGTTGCACATCATTATAATATTATTAAGGATTTAGCTCAGGCACCTTCAACGATGTCTGCTTTGGAGGTTCTCCAAACCTGTCCAATGTAGCGGAAATCATTATTGTCTGCTATAGGTGCTATTGATGCTACTGATTTGAGTTTGATTACCTTTGATCTTGCAAACCATGTTCCTCATCTTCCTCACCAGATTGCTTTTCTGATACAAGTTCTCATCAAAGGAAAGACGATCCATCAGATTGTTATTGATGAAGCTACTACTTGCATCATGTCTATTTCATGTTGGAAGGCCATTGGCTCTCCTTCTCTTAACCAGTCCCCAAACACTTTGGATTCCTTTGATAGTAGAGGATCCCATCCATATGGTATTCTCACGAACTTGCTGATAACGTTGGAAGGAAAGACCGTTGAGTTAGAAGTGGAAGTTGTAGATGCGAATCTCAACTACAACCTTCTTCTTGGGTGAAGCTGAACCCATGCTATGTTTTGTGTGGTTTCTTCTTTGTTATGGGTGCTTCGTTTTCCTCATGAAGGAAAAAATTTCACCGTTGACCAGCTGTAATTTTTATCTTCTGGTTCATCAGATGAAAATGTCCCTTATATGGGAAATATCAAGATTCCTTATGAGAGTGTGGGGCTAGGTCTTTTCAAAGAATCTACTTTAATGAGTACTTTTACTCTCCCACCTCCCAATATTACTTCAATAAATATGATCTCAGCTTCTAGGGATCCTTGGATTATTCCTAATACAGATCAAATTGGTTCATTTGGCGATTCTATGCCTTTAAGTCCATTGGAGTAAAATTATCAAGAAATTGTCTTGGCTTCGTTGGTCACTTCAGAAAGTCATGTTGTTTTCAGTATGAACCTGGACACTTACGTGCCATCTCCTTGGCTTGGTTCTTGGGATTTTATAGATCCTTTGAACGAGACATTCGCCACTGATGGGAGTATCATTGAGGTTATGTCTCTGGATGAAAATCCTTGGAACAATCTCTATCACCGTTCTTCATTTCTTCCCAATCTCAGTGAGATGCCTTCGTATCTTGAAGAATTTGTTTCTCATTTCCCAACACATCCACTTCAAACACTTGTCCTCA
Source organism: Pinus taeda (assembly GCA_000404065.3). NCBI lineage: Eukaryota > Viridiplantae > Streptophyta > Pinopsida > Pinales > Pinaceae > Pinus > Pinus taeda. Next base: position 51,432 of record APFE030831922.1, read on the forward strand.
TGCATGAAATCTTATCGGAGGGTAATATGGGAAACACTACTTTTACTTTGCATCTTGAAATTTCCATTAAACTTGGAATTGTCGAGAACATTCATATTGGTGTTTCCTATTCTCTAGATGAGAAGAGAGTTTACACTCAATTTTTTAAAGAATTTCAATATGTCTTCACATGTTCATACGAGGAAATGCCTGATATTGATCCAAAAATAGTGGTTCATGAAATACCTAATTATCCTAGTGCCAAGCATGTTCGCCAACAGCTTCGTCCCGTGCATCCTTGAAAGGTTGATGCTATTAAATTAAAAGTGGAAAATATTTTAAAAGTTGACTTTATCTAACCAATCCAAGTGATAGATTGGGTGTCAAACATTGTCCCTGTTGCTAAAAAGTAGGGTACGATCTGTGTCTATGTTTATTATAGTGATATCAATCGTGCATGTCCAAAAGACATTTATCCCACTCCATTTATCGATCAGATCATCGAAAAGTGCGCTCGGAATAAGATTTTCTCATTCATGGATGGTTTTTCTGGCTAGAACTAGATCACCATTTCATCTACTGATCAACATAAAATGACCTTTATCTATCCCTGGGGCACTTTTTCCTATAAGAAGATTCCTTTCAGTTTAAATAATGTTGGCGCTACCTTCCAGAGAGAAATGCCTTATGTGTTTCATGATATTCAACACATTGTTCAGCCTTACCTTAACAACTTACCAGCCCATTCTGCTAAACGTCATGATCATCCGGATCACTTAAGATCCATCTTTTTGCGATGTTCGCATTATAACATCTGTCTCAATCCACACAAGTGTGTTTTTTGCATTGAATCTAGTTGACTATTGGTTTTTTTGGTGTCTCGCAAAGGTATCCAAATCGATCCTTTAAAAGTTGAGGCCATTGTCAACTTACCCCCCCACCTCATTGCTACAATTGCAAACCCTACACGGAAAGGCTAACTTTCTTCGTTGATTCATTCCTAATTATGCTGAACTCACCAAGGGTTTTACTCACTTACTTAAGAAGGGGATCCCTTTTGTTTGGGATGAAGTTCCCCAGAAATCCTTCGATAATTTAAAAGACACACTTATTAGTGCTCTTTTACTGCATCCCCCTGATTATCGATGCGATTATTTCCTATTCTTGGCTGCAATTGAGACTACCATTGCTATGGTGTTAGTCCAGGATGACAATGATGAAATTGAATATGTGGTTTATTATTTAAGCGAAAATATTCTTGACATTGAGTCTCGATATGCCCATGTTGAGAATCTTGCCTTGGTAGTAGTTCATGCTATCCAAATATTTCAACATTATATCCTTTTACGAAAAACCATAGTGATTTCCTATTGTAACCCCATGACCTATATATTGACTCGTCAATTACTAGGGGGAAAATACTCCAAATGGATTATTATCCTCCATAAATTTGATTTGGAGTTTACTGCTACCATATCAAAGAAATAACTTATTTTTGCTGAATTAATATGTGCCCTTCTGTCTGCAAGCACTCCTACTAATTTTACTGAGAATATTCCCGATGAAACTCTGTTTCTCATCAACACCCTTAACCCATGGTATGGAGATATTATTATCTATATTCAAACCCAGACTTTTCAATCTAACTTATGTTTCATTCAACATTAGTCCCAACCCTATCACATTCTTGGCAATACATTATACCAAGTCGGTGTGGACTCTGTTCTTTGTAGGTGTCTAACACTTGAAGAGGTTGAACGAGTTTTGAAAGACTATCACTCTAGTGCCTGTGGTGGTCACGTGTCCGGCTATGCCACTTCTCATAAAATCCTCTGTGCTAGTTATTTATGGCCTTCTATCTTTAAGGATTGTATTCTAGTTGTTCAAAAATGCCATGAATGCCAGATTTTTAATTGCAAGAAGTGTGCCCTGCCAGCACCCTTACACCTAGTAGTTACCGTTGGCCCATTTGCTAAATGAGGCATAGACTTAATGACATGTAACCCTCTCTTGACTGGGGGGCATGGCGATATTATCGTCACCATCGAATATTTCACTAAATAGGCCGAGGCGATGCCAACATATAATGCTGACAGTATTATTGTTGCTCATTTATTCTTCAACCATGTCATAGCATGTTTTGGTGTTCCTCAAGCCATTGTAGCTGAATATGGATCACATTTTTGTCAGTACAGATGGCAGAGCTAACTGCTCAGTTGGGCCTTCGTCATGATAGTTCAAATCCTTACTATCCATAGGCCAATGGCCAAGTCGAAGAAATTAATAAAGTTTTTATTATTATGATTCAATGCAACATTGGGAAGCATAAAAAGGACTGGAATTTGATGCTATTCTCATCTCTCTGGGCTTATAAAACTTCCACTAAGATGACCAATGGATTCACTTCATTCTAGATGGTTTATGGTTTAGAGGCAACTCTTCCGATTGAATGTGAGATCCCTAAGCTCAAATTAGTTAACGAAATTCTTCCTAACACCTCGCTTGAAGAGGAGAAGTTACTCTACCTTGAGAGGCTTGACGAGACCCGTCACATTGCTGCGATGGTAATTGAAGCTGAAAAGAAACATGTCAAAGCTCATTTTGATCAAACCGTTTCTCCCCTCACTTTTTCCGAAGGCGACTAGGTCCTCCTTTATGATCAGGCTAATAATAAGTTAGGCATTGGAAAGTTCGAACCTATGTGGCATGGGCCATATATTGTCAAATGTGTTTTATAGAAAGGTGCCTATAAGCTAGTTGATTACAAAGGGAATGCATTGTTGCAACCCAAAAATGGGTTGTATTTAAAGAAGTATTATGCATGAAATTCATGTAATGATTTTTTGTCCATTAGTGTGTGAATTCATTAGTGTGTGTTTTTTTGTTTTTGGTGTGTTTGTTTGCTTTGCAGACATGTGTTTTTTTTCTTACCTTGTGTTCCATTCAGTTTGCAGATGTTGTCAAATCAATATGTCAGTTTTGCTGATGGTGCTTGTCATAGCACACGTAATTTTTCCTCTGCAGCTTGGGCACTATTTGCCCCTAATGGCGATTTGATTGACTTACAAGGTATATGCCTTGGTCGAACAAATAACAATATTGTTGAATACAGTGCAGCCATTGAACTATTGTCAGAAGCAGTTGCTCTTGGCATTAGAGATTTAGTTGTCAAGTTAGATTCATAGCTCGTTGTGTTACAGTTAAACAATCATTATTTAATGAGAAATACACAAATATTGTGTATGTATCTACGTGTTTGATTACTAGAAGGAAATTTGATTTTATCACATATCAACACATTCCACGCAATTTGAATACATTAACACATGCATTAGCCAATTATGTTCTTGATCGACATTTACGTCATTTATAAAATTGATCATCTTATGGGCACATAATTAGGAAGTAAAACATGTATATATCGAGTCTTTCGGAGTCTTACATAAAAATCTAAAAAATAAAGTGTTACAGGAAACTTGGCTTGTGAAGTCTACAAAATGTGTAAAAATATAGAAAGGTTATTAACCTACACAGTGCTCATGGTAGCATGAGACTGCTCTGATCACTCGGCCTAACAGCTGACACAGTCTTGCAAATACTTCCATTGTGTGTCTTTGCTAGCACAGTGGTACCTTGTCTATAGTAGCATACTTCGGAACTCCCCAAGTAATTGCTTCTAGGTTGTGCTCCATCTCAGTTAAGGGGTCTGCCCCTTCCTCATAGTCAATGCCCACTATTTGATGAGAAACTCACCGTACTATTGACGACATTCCAAGTGGTCTTTCAGGTCCTACATCTGCACATTTATCATAAGTCGAGTCGTAGTTTACACTTATACAAAAAAATCATAAAACTTGAAAAAATCCAAAAAACAAGTCTTTACCTAGATCAATCCACTATTCTCCTAGTGCTAGAGGTAGATCTGGATCCCATTAGAAATATGTGCCAGCATATGCATAATCGTCCACCATGAGTAATTGGCACTACAACCAACTAAAGAACTATGGAGATTAGTGCATATGTTGACCTGGAGATTAGTGCATATGTTGACACGTCCCTCCTAGAGGCATGAGTTTACTCCACCTCACTAACCTCGAGTCTTGCAGGCCAGGATCGGGTATCTCTACCCATTGATACAAGAATAGGGGCAACCTCTCTAAGAATAAATTCACCAGTATCGAGTCGAACCCAAATTATCTCAGGTTTCCCTACTTCCCTTTGGTTAGCTATCTTTTCATATTCTCCAGAAGGCCTCCACACCAATTAAATATGGTGGGGGTCAAACACTAAACTCCATACTAGAATTGGGATTTTGAACTCTCATGCAGGGTTTGTGTCCCAGATACGTGAGCTATGGTGAATAGGATGGTTCGTAAGGGAAGGTTGTTGGTGATTGTGGAAATATTCACCTTCCCACCCCTCGTCATCTCTCCACCTGAGAAACACCTCCTAATCATAGCACTAATGCTCTCACCACCTGGGTGAGATCCAAAGATCTAGAATCTTTCTCCTCTTTGGGACAATCCTGTGATACAATAGATGTTTGATTCTTCCATTTCTAGTTCTTCACCTTTGATGATAAAGATCTCTTGATCCAAATCCCAAAGACTGATCAAATAAGGCAGCAATTCCATCTGAGCCCTCAGTCTTGTGGTCCTAAAGAACTTCAACAACCCACAATCTCTCAAGGCATTGATGCATTTTGGATTTTGAGTTGCTTGGTGATATTTGGCCTCATGGCCTCTTTATTTCCATTCCAAAACCATGATCTCCTGCAAAATATCATTTAACACCAATTAGAACTTTTTTCATGGATTGAAATCAAGAAATTTTGCTTTAAAAATATTTTTTTCTTCAAAAAATTCCACCTCGGCACCATCGCACCTATTTTTATAAATAAAACGATGTCATTATGATACATTTGGGCTCAACAACAATTATCGCAGGTCCGATGACCAAACTCATGATGATCACTAGCGCTCAAAAAATTTCAAATCCTCCCTTTTATCACATAAAATTCCATTAGAAATGCATGAAAAAGTGATGAAATTCAAGACCAAGGACAATCCTCGTACCTACTGAAAACGGTTCGCAAAATGGTGCCCTGAGTCTCCTACAATGGTCACCTGAAAATCGAGAAACTTAGGGCACAAATGCACTTTCATAAATTATTATGGTAAAATGGTAAAAAATAATGTTACTTTTGATTTTTTATAAGTTTTTAAGTCATTTTTTGTCAATATTTTAATAATATTTTATTATTATTTCTTGATATCAGTGATGGGTACATTTTGTTGTGCATTTACAGGTGCTTTTGGTGGACAGTGAATATTTTTTACTGATTCTCATGAGTTTTTGTTTTATCTCTTTTTCAGACTCATTTGAAATAAACGAAAAAGGAACCCCGTGGAGTCATATTTAAGCTCTTTTCTGACTCTCAAAAGCTGAAAAGATCATCGAGTAATTGTCATTTTGAACTCGTTAAATTATATAAATTTATGTCACCTAAGTATACATTTACCCCTTTTTCAGGCTAAGATTGACTATTTACAAAAAAGGTACACCTTGGTCAACAAGGTCAAGAGGTTCTCTCGAATATTGTTTTCTACCTTTTCAGGTTTGAGAGACAAATTATGAAAAGGGACATGATGGATTTTTCTTTTTCATCTCTTTTTCAGACTCTTTAAATGTGAAAAAGACACCGAGTTATTCTTATGTCAGACTCGTTAAAATTTCATGATGAAAGAATCATCACCATGATGAGACCGAGTTTCTCCTTCCTAAGGCTCGTAAAACTTACTAGGATGGATTCAATCGAAGAATGAACTTACATGACAATAATATTCTATCCCCTTCAAGATTGTGATAAAAATAACTGGGGTACTCACTAGGAATAGCAAGGAAAAATGAATATGAAACATCCTTTGTATAGACAGCATGTCGCTATTGAACATGACACTCTTTTGCTTTCGTGTCAGGGTTTGGGATATCCTCACTCAATCACTTTTCCTTTCGCGTTTTGGTGATCCATTTTTGCCTCTCATCTGACTATACCATTTCATCATCATGACATTTAGTCCTATGTTGAGTCAAAAGCTGCCACACTCCGGAGTCATGTCGCTAGTGTTCAAGAGAAGTCCTATCGGCAGTTATTTACCTATACATTGTCTAATCAATTGTTACAATCTTGGATATTTTTCATTTCATTCCACTTTATTCCTTGTTTCGTGTCAATGATGGGGGACTCATCATCGCCCTCCTTCGACAGGTCGCTTCCTGTCGACATCAGTTCATTATCCACGAAGATGACTGAGAAACTCCCTTTCAGTACCTTAGAGATTGCATGCCCTAATGGAATGTTTTTCGCATTCAATGATAGGTCTTCATTATTGGCCTCTGATTGGATGATTCCATGAGTCTTCAACTTTAGTTTCATTATCACATTCACAGATTTTACTATTGTACCTTGAGATCCATTGTCATTATTGGTGGTTACTCTCATACCTGTTAACGGTCTACATCATTGGCTGATAATCAAGTGGTTTTCTAACATGTTTGACTTCAACACATTTATTCGCATGTTAGAATTCATACTTTGATCGGGTCGGGATGGACTGCAAGACCCTGATTTTTGTCTAATATGACTCAGGTTGTGTGGAGTTATATGTTATTCTTGATTGTACACATGTTTCTGTTATACGTATGGCTATGACCATACCGTGGGAATTTACATTTGGTAATCCTTCTATTGGATGGTTGTGTCCATACCTCAGATCTTATATTGACAGATGATCCTTCTCATTTGGATGGTTGCGCCCATACCATGGATCTTTCCATATAGTCCTTATCATCTGGATGGTTGTGTCCATACAGTGGATTCATGATATTGGATATGTATATGTATATGTGTCCTTGATTTGCAGGTCTCCTGATGGTGATTGTCCTCATCCTTGCAAAAGCTCGTAAAGCATCTCAACCATGACTCCTCGTTCTCCCTTTATGATTTAGGGGGCATCTGTTACATAGTATTTTGTCACACCTCCCAAACTTCCTTGTGACATACCCCGAAGTGCTCGAAACATGACCATTATACAGTGTATTCATCTATATATGCAACTCAAATCCCTCCTAAGACATTGACTGGAAAATGCCTTGAGTTTTCTTGGAAGAAATAACTCTAAGCCCTCAGTCTTGTGGTCCTAAAGAACTTCAACAACCCACAATCTCTCGAGGCATTGATGCATTCTAGATTTTGAGTTGCTTGGTGATATTTGGCCTCATGGCCTCTTTCTTTCCATTCCAGAACCATGATCTCCTGCAAAATATCATTTAACACCAATTAGAACTTTTTTCATGGATTGAAATAAAGAAATTTTGCTTTAAAAATATTTTTTTCTTCAAAAAATTCCACCTCGGCACCATCACACCTGTTTTTATAAATAAAAAGATGTCATTATGATGCATTTGGGCTCAACAACAATTATCGCAGGTCCAATGACCAAACTCATGATGATCACTAGCGCTCAAAAAATTTCAAATCCTCCCTTTTAGCACATAAAATTCCATTAGAAATGCATGAAAAAGTGATGAAATTCAAGAGCAAGGACAATCCTCGTACCTACTGAAAATGGTTCGCGAAATGGTTCCCTGAGTCTCCTACAATGGTCACCTAAAAATCGAGCAACTTAGGGCACAAATGCACTTTCATAAATTATTATGGTAAAATGGTAAAAAATAACGTTACTTTTGATTTTTTATAAGTTTTTAAGTCATTTTTTGTCAATATTTTAATAATATTTTATTATTATTTCTTGATATCAGTGATGGGTACATTTTGTTGTGCATTTACAGGTGCTTTTGGTGGACAGTGAATATTTTTTACTGATTCTCATGAGTTGTTGTTTTATCTCTTTTTTAGACTCATTTGAAATAAACGAAAAAGGAACCCCGTGGAGTCATATTTAAGCTCTTTTCTAACTCTCAAAAACTGAAAATATCATCGAGTAATTGTCATTTTGAACTCGTTAAATTATATAAATTTATGTCACCTGAGTATACGTTTACCCCTTTTTCAGGCTAAGATTGACTATTTACAAAAAAGGTACACCTTGGTCAACATGGTCAAGAGGTTCTCTCGAATATTGTTTTCTACCTTTTCAGGTTTGAGAGACAAATTATGAAAAGGGACATGATGGAGTTTTATTTTTCATCTCTTTTTTAGACTCTTTAAATGTGAAAAAGACACCGAGTTATTCTTACGTCAGACTTGTTAAAATTTCATGGTGAAAGACTCATCACCATGATGAGACCGAGTTTCTCCTTCCTAAGGCTCGTAAAACTTACTAGGATGGATTCATTCGAAGAATGAACTTACATGACAATAATATTCTATCCCCTTCAAGATTGTGATAAAAATAACTAGGGTACTCGCTAGGAACAGCAAGGAAAAATGAATATGAAACATCCTTTGTATAGGCAGCATGTCGCTATTGAACATGACACTCTTTTTCTTTCGTGTCAGGGTTTGGGATATCCTCACTCAATCACTTTTCCTTTCAAGTTTTAGTGATCCATTTTTGCCTCTCATCTGACTATGCCATTTCATCATCATGACCTTTAGTCCTATGTTGAGTCAAAAGCTGCCACACTCCGGAGTCATGTCGTTAGTGTTCAAGAGAAGTCCTATCGGCAGTTATTTACCTATACATTGTCTAATCAATTGTTACAATCTTGGATCTTTTTCATTTCATTCCACTTTATTCCTTGTTTCATTTCAATGATGGGGGACTCATCATCGCCCTCCTTCGATAGGTCGCTTCCTGTCGACTTCAGTTCATTATCCAGGAAGACGACTGAGAAACTCCCTTTCAGTACCTTAGAGATTGCATGCCCTAATGGAATGTTTTTCGCATTCAATGATAGGTCTTCATTATTGGCCTCTGATTGGATGATTCCATGAGTGTTCAACTTTAGTTTCATTATCACATTCACAAATTGTACTATTGTACCTTGAGATCCATTGTCATTATTGGTGGTTACTCTCATACCTGTTAACGGTCTACATCATTGGCTGATAATCAAGTGGTTTTCTAACATGTTTGACTTCAACACATTTATTCGCATGTTAGAATTCATACTTTGATCGGGTCGGGATGGAGTGCAAGACCCTGATTTTTGTCTAATATGACTCAGGTTGTGTGGAGTTATATGTTATTCTTGATTGTACACATGTTTTTGTTATACGCATGGCTGTGACCATACCGTGGGAATTTACATTTGGTAATCCTTCTATTGGATGGTTGCGTCCATACCTCAGATCTTATATTGACAGATGATCCTTCTCATTTGGATGGTTGCGCACATACCATGGATCTTTCCATATAGTCCTTATCATATGGATGGTTGTGTCCATACTATGGATTCATGATATTGGATATGTATATGTATATGCGTCCTTGGTTTGCAGGTCTCCTGATGGTGATTGTCCTCATCCTTGCAAAAGCTCGTAAAGCATCTCAACCATGACTCCTCGTTCTCCCTTTATGATTTAGGAGGCATCTGTTACATAGTATTTTGTCACACCTCCAAAACTTCCTTGTGACATACCCCGAAGTGCTCAAAACATGACCATTATACAGTGTATTCATCTATATATGCAGCTCAAATCCCTCCTAAGACATTGACTGGAAAATGCCTTGAGTTTTCTTGGAAGAAATAACTCTAAAAGCCTAATTTGAGAATCATCACACTTACAAGACTCAAAACAACAATGATCACCTATTTTACTACCCTTGAACCATGATGGCATCGCTCTGTTCCCTTTTATACCCACGATGATCCCAAAAAGGCAACTTTCCTAAAGAGGATGAGACAATTCGTGATCTAGAAGCTTCTAAAGCAGCGAGCCGGAGGTTGTTTGGCAAAGATGAGGTCGAATTCTCTCAACTTGGCCTCTTGGTCTTATCCCTATGAGATACCTCCTTGAGATGAGGGCCTAATCCTTTCTTTGGAGAGGTCCTAACTCCCTTTCCCAGCCTACATATTCATCCTCTCCCATTCCCAAATGGTTGGTCTATGCCTATTTGCATCCTTATTCTAAGATTGTGCCTATATGTTATTCATTTGGCTTGGAGAAGGAGTTCTTAGAGAGCTTAGCTTGGACTTGAATATTCATTCAAAGAGAGCCTATCAACATCAAGTCTTGGTTGTATGCTTCCCCTTATTTTCTATTACTATACAACTGTTGGTTCATTTTCCCTAAATGTGTATGCTCATGTATCATTTAGCTTAACATTCCTTGATCAGTTAAGTAGGTTTCTTTTGAATATTCTATTTGTATTTTCATGCCTTGTTGTGTCTTGATCTCTTGTGCAGGAGCATAAATGCTGAGAGCAGTAGGAACGAGCCCATGATGCAAGTGATTCAATGTCTTCAACAAAGGAGATTGAGATAGCATCAGAACGAGGTAGGCCATCTTCTTCGTCTCTATTTTCAATTGCAACTTAGGAAAGTTTCTAGTAGATTATCACTTTGGTTTCTAGACTCACTCATTGGACTAGAGGGATCATCTCTATCTGCAAAGAGGATTTACCTAGACAACATGGCCCTTTTGGGAACAACTTGCGTAGCACAGGCTGCAGTGTCACCCAAAGCAGTATTGGGCGATGCTAGAACCAGGTTTCTGCATCCAAAGGCCTGTTTGATGGTGTCCTAAGGTTCTTATAGCTTAGATCTGCCTTCGCACAAACCTATCCCTTCCGAATGTCAGCTACTGCAACTCTACCAAAATGATCTTCAGGTCTTCATGAAGGTACTTTATTGTAATTAACAGGCATAACAAACACAACTTCACTACTTTCACACAATAAACTATATATTTTGAAGCCCTTATGACCTAGATTTTCCTTCATGCAGATATATCCTTTTCGAGCAGTTAACTATAACATATTTATTTAAAAACTTCTCGAGCTCTGCGAAGGTGGTTAACTATACTTATTATGCATAAATATTATAGATCTACCTGTTTCACATAGAAATGAAACAATAATTCTTATAAAATAGATCACAAAGCAAATATATATAAACTTAACATAAATAAATAAGCAAGGCGCAGATGCACATATTTGTCTCAAAATAGTCTTTATTAAGATGTAAACATTAAGATACAAACTTCTTATCCTTGAGCACCCAGCTGCAGGGGCCCGTGCACTCAGCTGCGGAGTTACCAAGGTCTCCACCCACTCAACTGCAAGAGCCTTCCCCTTTCGCCTAAGTTCATGAGACATACCTTTCATGCCTTAGCACCTTTCCCTTACAATGATTCTCTACCAAAGTTATCTCTTTAGACTCGCTATTACTTACTATATACATCCTTTTCATTACAATACCATGGCCCGCAGACCATGGGTGAGTCTCAAAACCATCCTATCACCAACCCATACAAGGGACTAATTCCCCTTTGACTCTTACTTAGCTTCACACTCCGCTCCCATATTTCGTGGAGAATTTACATTCTTTCACAAAAACTATTACAAAACTTGACTTTAATGAAAAAATTTGACCCTAGGGATCCCATCCCAACAAATTGTAGCTGACATCAATGGCCTAGAGACTTCTTAGCTTGGAAAAGGTAAATTGTAAGATAGTTTGCTAGTGCATTGACAATATCAGAGCTTATTGCTTTCAACTTGATTCTATCTTCCCTTTTATAGGTAAACAATCTTGTTTCCTCCTTTTACTTGCAAGGGGATCACATGGTCATATATATTGTAGTCAAAGAAAAATATTAAAAACATAATATATTAACTGAAAGCAAGACGTTAATTTGGACCCCTGTACAATCCTTTTCTACACTGTAATATTATCAAGGTATATATAGTTAGTGCAAGATCATCTTGAGCTTTCCTAATCATATTTTGGAGGAAGTTCCTTGCCAACAATCATGTACTTATTTCTAACAAACACAGGCAAGGTATTTGAGACCATCCTCATCCTCTAATTCATGATCCTTCCCAACTTTTTGCATTTTGTGTTTTGCACTAGAACCCTAGACCAATGCATATATAAATTTCTTCCACATATCCTTGTGGATTCAAGTACAAAATATTCAACAATTTGTGATTTAGATGAAAGAATAACATTATTTTCATAGTATGGATTCAATCCCTTGGAATTTTTATATATTCAGGTCAAATTTAAGTACTCCCATATCTTCTCCAATAGGCCATCCAAATTCCATTCCAGGTGGGAATTGACTGGGCAGTAGTGAGGCAATTTATAAAAAATGTCCAATTCCTCTAGCGTTATTTGGTAAATCTTGTTACCAAGAATAATGAAAGGCATATATATGTGACAACCTTCAATCATATCTATATGGCCATTTGAAATTACGTCATAGAAAAGAGAAATATTAGATTTATGAGTCTAGTATTCTCTGCAAATTTCCTTAACAACCTCAAGGTCCAGGTGTGTGTTGGCAATAATAGATGTGAAGTTTATTCCACCTTGTCCTTATTACTAACTATCAAAATAGGAGGATCCTTGTTCAACTTTATTCCAAATACTTTAAACTCCTTTTCTATAATGTGCTTGTGAGTAAGGGGCTTGATAGCATCAAGAACTATTAAAATACAATTGAAGGTCCTTGCAGTACTAATAACCTGCCTTCCTCTCCCTTCACCATTTTTTTCACCTTCAATGATTCCTGGAAGGTCTAGTAGCTGCAACTTTGCACGTATATAATGTATAACACCAGGAATGCATGTTAGAGTGGCAAATTGATGTGATGCCACCTCCAATAAGGTGCTTATCAACTTGTTCATAAGAGTAGACTCTCAAACTGTTGGAAACCCCACAAGTCCAACATGAGAATCTCCACCTGTAGGAGGAGAAAGAATATCTCATTGTAATTTAGAAAGATTGGCCTTTAATGAACCTAAATGTTGGGTTGTAGCCTTGTCTTTCTGTGTTTTTCCATATTATATGCAATGGGTAGTGCAAGGTCTCTTTCAGTTCTACATAAAGCTTCTTGATTGATTTCACCACTTTTCCTTGCTTAAAAAAATGTGGTGGATTTATTGACAAGAAACCTCTTTGGACCATAGAAACTAATTTTATAGGAGTGGGGAAAGCCAAATGGTACCTATGGAATTGCATCAATTTTACTTTTGTTGATGATGTCATGCCACTATTTGTTGTAGTTAGAATTCCTACACATAAGACTCATGCCTATTGAACCTGAAATAGGACCATTCTTAGAAAATGATATTTCCAAAAACTCTCGAGAATTGAGGAGAAAATGGGCTTTGATGTGAAACATGCTTGGAAGAAATAGGAGGATTTAAAGAATCTAGGGGCATCCGAACAATCTGGGGCATAAGAAAGTTGGCACATGGCTAAAATATCCAAATGCAAATTCATTTGAACATATTTGGGAAACCTAGGGAGAAAAAAATTTAGCATGCAACAAAAAGATGCAAATTTTAGATACATTTGGACTTATCCGAGATATCTAGGCACATATAAGTATCACGGGGTTATGCAAAGTAGCAAATTAAAAAAACACTTGGATCTAGATTCAATTCATAAATAGAAATGTAAAGGTGCCAACGTTAATGATTTCACAGAGAAAAGTGTATTTGAGCATCTAAGTCGTTTGAAAGAATGATAAAAGAAAACATGAAGAAATGGTCAGATAACAAATTTCCTTAGACCACTGATGACGTGGTATAGGCAATGGGTAGGAGAATTTGATTGGGTGGATCATATGAGTTGGATGCTAAGCTAGCTTGATGACCTGGTAGTGAGAAGTGCATCTAGGTATCTGGGCCTCTGAGCATATAACAATTTTTCCATTTCTCAAAAACAATTGGATACCAAATTCACAAGTGGTTTACCCGAGATAGGTGGCAAGGACAATAGTGATAGATGGTACATGACATGCTTCCAGGTGGTAGTGACGTGGTAGGAAGATGATGTGGCACACTGATAGTGTGACGTGTGGCACGTGGGATTGGCCCTATTGGGTGGCCAAGTTGCCTACTTCAGTATAACACATGGCACCCCTCAAAAAATGCCACATAGAATGATGTGATATCATGACATCAATTAGAAAAGGAATAAGGACATGGTAGAAGTCAATGTGGCATACCTAAATTGGTTGATATAGTTGAGTTAGTGTTGAACTTGCTAGCTATAGCTAGCTAACATGGCAAGGTATTTTCGCCACAAAAGGTGTATCCAAGAATCCAGGAATTTTGCACAATTGCCATAACTTAAAGTCAACTAGATACCAAATTGAACGAAAAAGGTGACAAGCGCTTTTTGGCTTAAGCCATTGGTCGTGGAACTGGGTAATATGAGGGAGAGAAATAAAGTTTGAGGGGAAATGAAAATAAAATTTAGCGTTTGAGCATCAAATTATAGAAAAAAATTTAAGGTTGTTAGTTGCATGATCTATTGTGGATGCGAAAAAAATTGAAGCTAGGTAGTGTGAAGATTGGGAACTAGTGTTGAAGATTCATAGTATTGATTATCTCATTGGAGAAACCAAAAGACCAAAAAATTTCAAAAGGTCTGAACCTAAAGTAATTCTAATGACTGTGAGAGTGAAAAGATGTAGTTGATTGGGAGGGAACGAATAAGAAGAAATAAATATAAGCTTAAGTTCCTAATTGAAAATGGATGAAGATAAACAAAGAGAGAACCTTTGTGCAGTGAATGATGTTAAACCAATGTAAGGGGTTTCCATGCACAATGAGAGAGAGAAAATGGTTCAAATTGTATGTGAAGAAGAGAGTTCTACACATGACTTGGTATAATTGGTTCAGTCAAATGACTTGGTATAGTTGATATAATTAAAGAGTAAATTACCATGGGAAAATATTGTTCGGTTGTGTTATATTATTTCCACGACTAGCCCACATAGTTAACTAGGGGTTAGAAGGGGAGAGGTCATAGGGGGTTTGAGGGGCACCTGTAACCCCACCTTATGGTGTCCTGGGCAGCATCCCAGAAAATTTTGGTTTTGGACCCTATGTTAGGTTGGGCAGACCCACCTATGGTTTTGTGCATAATTTTCACATGCTTTTGGACGCGATGGTTTTCGGTCCATGGTTTTGGACGCGATGGGTTTTCAGTCCATGGTATTGGATGCTTCGGCATTTATAAATATGTATTGTAACATTTGTTAGAATATTATATATATTATGGAGCAATGGAACACATAAAATATTGCAGAAATATAAACACAGAAAACGCACAAAACAAGAGAGACACAGATATACATGGTTCACCCAGTTTGGGCTACGTCCACCTCGAACAGCCAGTCCTTCCTTTCTATTATCCAGCAAAATAAAGAGACACAACCTACAGCAAAGCCGCTGTAATATCCTATGTTTTCTCTCACAGTCTCACCTCTCTGTTTTCGCTCACACACGGAATACACCTCTATCTCACAGCCTCAAATACAATGCCCTCATACAAAGAGAGGGGTTGCCTTCTAGGGCAAAAAACCCTAAACTAAACATAAGTTCTACCGTCAGATCATCCGCCTAATGAACGGCCCAGATTGACTAGAAATTACTATACTTTTACAAGGCAATTTTACAGCCGCCCCCCCCTGCAGCGAATATTTTACGGGCGGCGTTGCCGCCCCCATTTTGAACTGGGGTCCAATGTGGCGGTACTTTTGAATATAGAAGATAATCAGGCTCCACAACCAACACCTTGCTGCCTAGATACCAAAAATTTAAGGGAGTAAAACCTTGTGTCTACATTTTTTGCCCGAATTATAACAAAGAAGAAAAGTACATAAATACATTAGAATGCTAAAAGGAGAGATTGGTTGTCAACAAGTCAATCTCCTCAGCATGTGCAAATTGATGGAGTCCAACAAAGCTTACCGGAAGTTGGAGAGCTTCCTTTGATAAACCACCTACTTCCATGTTGAGCTCATGTAAAATATGATAGAAACTGATTTGATACAAATAATTATGAACAACCTTGATCTCTGATAATAACACGTCGATGCCAATTATGCATACACTTTCCATATGGTTTGCCCAATTAATGACCAACTTTGATGGCATATGGTTTGCCCAATTAATGACCAACTTTGAATCTCCCATCCCCTGGAGATTTCAAACACCTCTTTTCTAGGCCACTTCTAGTAGAACTCATAAGGATACAAACTTGGCCTTGTTATTTTACCCCTTACAAGGGGCATATCATGCATATAAGAAATGGGAGTGACTTAAGTACAATACTACCTAACACCACATCGTGGAGGATGGTCGTGGCTAGCACCATCAAAGAAACCCCAGGGAGAACCGAAATTAATTTCAAGAATACATAAGCTCCTTTGTTTGGGGAGGGGAGGGTTTTACTTAAATTTCTAAGCCAAAGTGGACGCCTTTTTAGCACATGCAGACAAGGGGATGAACTTGTCCTGAAAAACGACAAGATTTTATGATTTCAAAACAAAAGCAATAAGTAGACAAGGTAGGAATATAAAAGAAGAAACTTGTTTATAGACCACCACATTTTAAAAGCATTAGCGAAAGCCAAGGCCATCCACCTTGAATTTGGATTAAATATTTCCACAAAAGCTCACAAATCTGATATATATAATTTCATCTCATAAAAAGGTGAGGGTGGGACTCCTCTCGTGCTTTGCATAGGGGAAATTGATTAAGACCAAACTAGTTGCACCTTCTAAACTTGTCCCAGATGAGTAACGTGTCACTAAGAGCTATCCATGCAAAGAGTTTAGCCTTTAGAGGGTTGTTGGTTCCCCAGATATATCTCCACAACCAACTTCTTTCCTCAATGAATTGTTATTCAAACCACACCTTATAACCCATCTTGGCAGTGAAAGATCTTGTGTGGTGACTTTTTGACCAAACAAGTAGGTTTGGAATATTGTATCTGATATACAAATGATTCTCCGCCAATAAGTTGATGTACCAATCCCATTCTATTGTTATTTCGCTCGCTAGACTCGTAGGTCTAGGGGGCTAGGCAGTACCATCTACTACAGTAGTAATATTCAGACGATCAAGAGAGGATAATAGAGGAGCAAAGAGGTTGTAATCATTACCTACACCATACCAAGGGTAACATCCTATTCATATTTGATGGCCATCCCCTACACGACCCATTTGTCAGCCAGGGAAAGGCTCTTACCACTGTGTTCCATATTATTGAGCCTTTGGAGGACTTATTTGGCACTATGAACCATTCCATAATTGATTCTCTAGGAAACTATTTAGCTTGCATTACTTTGTACCAAAATTAAAGACCTTGTGGTAATATCCATAGGTTATATATCTATATATATATATATTATTATATAATATTATATTATAATATATATATAATATTAATAACTTAAAAATAATCAGTGAAAATTTTAAAACATTATTATTTTTTTAAGGTTTAAAAGCCTTGACAACTCTTACTAGTCCTTATTATTCAAATTGTAAAAATGCTTGGAATTTTCTTATAAATATCAAATTTTATTATTTTTATACATCTATAAAATATTGGTGATTTATAAGGTAAAATAATTTTGTAATATAAAGCTTGGGGGAATCAACTTTAGAAAAAGAATAGAGATTCATGAATATTTTTTCTAAAAAAAGCATGGAAAATTAACCTACCTGCTCATATTAACCCCTAAAATTTTCCCTAAATCACACACACACATAATTTATTAAATGCCAAAATTTGAATGTGTGTGTCTCAATATTCGTTAAAAATAAGTTTAAAAAATAATTTATTTTTAATGAATATTAGTGTCCACACAAAGATATATAATTCAAAACTAGTAAATATAAAAAAAATTATTGAAAATTTTGAATTCAAATTTATTAAATTCAAATTAATTTTTAATATTTATTAAACTATGCCCCTGATTAGGGAAAGGGTGCACACTTCGTATTTACAATCTCCACCACAATGAACAATCATATTATGGAGAGGAGGGGATGGTGACACAACTATCACCACACTCAATGAAGGGAGGAAGCATGATTGCCCCATCCTCCATTCAACAACTTGACTTAAATGAGAATCTGTGATCTTCGAAATTTTATTGATAGAAGCATGCTTAACAAACAAGCCAAGTTTCATTCTATTTTAGTTTTATCAGTTTCGGTGTTTTTCATCAAAGTTCTTCCTATTACAAGGAGAATTACCACTTTCACTTTGCTATTTCTTATTTTTTGGAGGGGGCAGGTCTAGGTCCTCCTTATTCTGCATCCCTAGTTATCGTTTCTATCTTTTCGCCTAGCAATTGACTTTATCGCCTGCTTTTCTTTTCAAGGGACCCATTCAAATTGCGTGGAGATCTGCGAGGAAGGAAGGAGCAACCTAATGGCTGTGGTTGGGATCTTGGCAGAGGAATCAATTACATTAGCAGAAGAGGGACAGGTGGCAGAGGAATCATTATTTAACAAATTCCCATTGTATGCCCACCAGCTGGCCGTCGCTGGCATCCTGTTTTGTAGGCTAGATGTAAGGAAACCCTTAACCTGATTGCAGGTTCTCGGGACCACCTCTTCACCTCAGTTGAGATGGGGACCCATTCACTTTATCACCCTGCTTTTCTTTTCAAGGGACCCGTTCACATGCAAATTGCGGGGGAGATCTGCAAGGAAGGAGCAATCTGCAAGCAATTCTACAAAAGCAAAAGGAGGGACAGGTGGCAGACTAATCATTACTTCACAAATTTCCATTGTGTGCCCACCAACTGGTCGTTGCTGGCATCCTGTTTTGCAGACTAGATGTAATTGCTGTGGACTGTGAAATAGGTTTAGGTTTTCATTTGGGAAGGCCAAAATACTTTCTTTCTCTCAATCTATCCATCTCTGCTTCACTTCTGCCTGTATGTCTATTTCAATGGAAAACCTGCAAACATCCACCGTGTTGTAGCTAAATGAACTCCAACTGAAACACCGCAATATGGACTTGGCTTTAAACCAAGCAAGAATTGATACCCTTTTATATAAGAACAAAGAACAAGTCTCACCAATATTCCCTACTAATTTGATACAAGTTCCACTTTATTTTAAATCACTTACATAGCTCTAAATTTTGTAGATTTTATTTTTAATTTATTTGTTTCTATATTATTTATCTATGCATATAACAGTGTACTGACAAAACTTGAGTGCCTATTTTATATATATATATATATATATCGAGAAACATTGAGTTCACCACATGTACTCTTTAGGTTATTGGCCAACAAAATCATTATTTTTCTGAAACTATTTTAGTTTTCCCAATAATACAAAAAAGAAAATTATTATAACTATAATTCATATTTTCCTCAAAAATTCTTAACTTCAAAGAAAAATTCACCAAAACCATGAAAAAAAAAAAAAAATCTACTAAACAATTAAATTCCCCTCACTATGCTTTGCCACTGCCGAAACTTTAAATAATTGAATTTTTAAATAACAGTGGAAATGGGGAATTTTCCAAGCATCACCTTGACTTTATCACCTGCCATTCCTTGAAAAGGGAATACATTGAACGATGAAAAATAAATAAATCTACTTCTTTCCATTAATTTTTTTAATAATAATCTACTTTCTTTCTAATTAGATTATGTCCACTATGCTCTTAGTGGTCCGTCCCACCGCCCAAACATTAAATAATTGAATTTTTAAACACCAGTGGTGTCAGCGGGGAATACGTTTCCGGGAAGTTTACGGTGACCGAAAGATATGGCCACGTATAAATCACTGTTTCTTTATGTCCTGAATTTCGGATTCCTTGATTTAACAATTGGATTTCTAATAAAGGCCGTGAAGAGTACTTCATTTGATTTCATGATCAATGATCCAGAAATATTGGGTATTTCTATTAACCATTTTTGCTTTGTGTTTGGAGGTTTGGAACAGCCTTCCAAGGTATTTCATAGAAGGGTATCTGCGTTGATTTCAGAGAGTCTAGCTAAGGTGGGGCGCACACTGTTTCTGGGTTCCAGAAAATTGCAGACCTAGAACTCAATATCAACCATTTGAAAGCTGCGTTGATTTCAGAGAGTCTAGCCAGGGTGGGGCGCACACTGTTTCTGGGTTGCAGAGAATTGCAGATCTATAACTCAATATGAACCATTTGAGAGCTGCAACTCTGGGAGAGCATGTCTATGCAGTGGCTAGGCCTATGGTCTGTCTAAAATCCAGGTTAGTTTTCAAAATTTTCGCAATCATATAAAAGTTATATTATGTTATAACAAGATAGTCCTTGAAGCCCAAGAAAAACACCCGTCACGGGAGAGATGTGAGCAGAAAGAGTGGTAAAATAAGTGTTATGATATTTTACATTCTCTTCAGCATTTGGTTTAGCTAAAGCTTGGTTAACTGGCACAATCTGGTATTCATATAAAAGTTCATAATCACATAAAACCGTTAAACAATTTCATACATATTTTATTCGCGGAAATTAGATGGCCTCAACTAATTTATAATAACAGAGGATCTCTTTCAATTAGTTTTGCAAACGACTATATGATCCCTCCAAACAACCAAGCTGAAAAGAAATTTTGATTATACAAGTTCTTAGACCATTGGACTGGTGATGTTTCAGAGTTTTAAATGGATTTTTAAATTAAGATAAAAAATTCGATATTTTTTTTAAATTAAGATAAAAAACTAGATATTTTTTTTCATTTTCATTTGTGGCGGAAGAACTGTTGAGATCAATAAAAATGTCTACTTTTCGGATTCCTGAGATTTCAGAGTATGACTTTTTGAACCCATGACTTTTCGGGATCCTGAAATTTCGGAATATGACTTTTCGGATTCATAAGGTTTCAAAGTTTTTGATATTAAGCTTTTTCAAATTAAGATAAAAATTCAGATAATTTTTTCTATTTGAGGTTGAAAGACCGTTAAAATCCGTGAGAATGTCGAAATTACTGAGAGTGTAGAGAAAGTTAAACCCATAAACTCTTGGACTGGTAATGTTTCAGAGTTGTAAAAGTTTAGCTCAAATTTTTTACGAAAAGCCAGATATTTTTATTCCCATGCGGTTGAAGGACTCTGAGATCGGCGAGAGTGGACCAACTGATGCAACCTTATAATTATGTAAAATAGAAATTTACAGTTTGTATCACTTCTAAATTTTGATTTAATAATTTGGGTTGTTTCACAACTTTTTTACAACTCAGATGGTTTCAAAATTCAAAATCTTTTTAGGATATTGTCATAATAGAACCCTACTCAATCTTGAAACTTCAACTAAATTTTTTATCAAATTTCTGAACCAATGCATATCCCTTTATTACGAGATGATTAGGTTATTCAATCGGTACTTGGATCCCTTTATTACAGGATTAGGTTATTCCAATATTATTCCGAAAAGAAATGGGTTTAATATATACTGGTGTTGCAAATCGAGTCGGTAATGCTGTATGAAATTGGGTGAGTTTCATGACAATGTTTTTTTTTAATTTTTGAAAAAGAAAATCAAATGCTGAATATTTGCTTCCAAACGTTTGATTTAAACGAACTTTTACTTTTCCTTACTACCAGTTTCAGAATTCAAAAAAATTATAATCCGGAAAGTCTGAAAATCAAGGGTTGTGCAAGGCAAATCAAATCAGGGCTGGGCTAGGCAATTTGTAAAGCTTTTATAATCCCGAAAGTCTGAAAATCAAGGGTTGTGCAAGGTCAATCAAATCAGGGCTGGGCTAGGCAATTTTTGCTGTGTTTACTCTATATCTATAGTCAATTTTTGCAGTGTTTACTCTATATCTTATACCCCGGTCCGGACGGACTGCTGGCCTCCTCCCCACCTTGGTTCTATTCCCTTCGCTGCACGTTTAAGGCTGCTCTTGCAGCTATATGTTGCTGATACTTTCCCCACTGCTCCGCAACAGATATTTGTACTATCTCTTTTCTGTAAAAATGTGACTGATGTGATTGACAGTTGTATATAATGTAAATATTGTACTCTGGGCCTAATACAAGCTTTAAAACAAGCTTTAAAAGGACTAACACTCCATTTAAAAAAAAAAAGTCACAACTCAGTTTTTTTAGAAAAAAAAAAATATTATGGAAAAGAAAGTAAATATATGAACAAGAGTAAAGTTCAATCACTATAGATGTCTTGGTCCTGTTCAGACGAGTCATTATCTATCTGCTGACACAAATCTACTTAGACTTAAAATGTGATAACATCTTTATTAATGGTAACCATGGTGAGGTCAAAATTTGGGATGGGATGTTATTGGCATTGATTGCAGAGAAAGCATGCAAAGCACCAAAAAGAGAGAAGTCTCTTTCATCAAGGCTTGAAAAATCAAATTCTCTACCTAATAGCTCAGAGTTATTAAAATATTTAAGAGAATAACACTTTTTCAAATATAAAAATATTAAATTAATTTTCATTTTCATTTAATTCGAGTAATGTGAAACATAGTACTGTGAAACTCTTGTCACACTTTCTTTAATATTAATTATGATATTTTTAATTGGTTTTAAATTTTAAAACTTCTTAAATTTCAAAAACAATGTGAACCATAAATAATAATGCATTATAAACTGTAAATAATATGGATTCTGAGTATCATTGTTTTTATATCATATCTGTAAGATTTTAGATTTTGATATAACATTAAAAGAATTATCATTTTATATTTTCAACATAATTTTTGAGTAAGATAAATATTTTTTTTATTTAGCTTTATCTGAGATAAAAAAATAGAAATTATGGTTGAAGTGATACCAATCATGACCATATTTTCAAACACAAATTTTAACTAGATAAATATTTCCAGTCATTTTTTAAAAAAATTAAACTTATTGATTAGAATATCCCATAGCTGATTATGTAAAATGTATTTCCTCTAAATTAAAAAAATAAAAAATAAAATAACTTATAAAAATAAAAATGAATTAATAAAGATAGTGGTCCCAATATAAAATAAAAGTAAGTTAATAGAAATAAAAAAAGTTAACAAACATAGTAGTTGAAATAATACCATAGTGTGACTAGGATTACTACTTTATTATTATTATTCCATATAATATATCACTTACCTACTCTAGAAAATCTTAAATATTACCTTTACTCAAATTTAAAATAATATGGTCAATAAATCATTGAAAAGTGGATAACAAGGTAATATGTTTCCAAACATTTCAATTTCTTTTCTTATTGCAAATTAAAAAACTCATATTAAACTGTGTGGGTGTTGGTGTTGTAGCAGGAAAAAAGAATCTTTTTAAAGGATACATTCCAAAGTCAAGCATCTAGCGACGGGTGGCAAACGGAATGATTAGTTTATATTATTGCAGTCAAATATTCATAGAAAAGTGAGGGACAGGTGGCTTTATGTTATGCTCCTAATGATATCCAGGTAGCAATCAAATATTCATAGAAAATTGAGGTTTTCGCAGATAAATGTTCATTGAAAATTGAGACTGGTGAGAGATTGAATCAATAATCTAGTTCCTATTGGATTCCAGGTTGCACCAATTACGATCGTTGATATAAATAAGATTTAGATTTCAGTTTGTGAGGAGCCAAATACCTTCATTTTCTTAATCTATCTACCTGTGCTGCACTTCTGTTTTGTATTTCTGTTCAATGGCAGATCGGCTAACTTCCACCGATTCCTCAATGGATATGCCATCAACCTCCACGAACCCAAACCGCCACTACCACGATGTGTTTATCAATCATCGTGGTCCCGACGTTAAAGGAACTTTGGCTACCAGGCTTTACAAACGCCTTCTTTCACATAATTTGCAACCTTTACTGGACAAGGCTGAACTGCAGAAGGGAGATTACATAGATGCTCGAATTGAAAATGCCATCCGAACCGCCTCTATCCACATTGTCATTTTCTCACCCAGATATGCTGAATCTAGGTGGTGTCTGGATGAGCTGCTCCTTATATTGAACAAGTCTGGGGATACCATATTTCCCATCTTTTATAAAGTGGAGATTTCGGAGGTGCGATATATTACAAACCGATATGCTAAAGCACTGAGTGATCATGAAGAGAAAGGCGGATATGACGATAAAACACTTGAGAATTGGAGAAATGCCCTCTACAAAGCCTCGTCAATAAACGGCTTCGAACTCAAGGCCGACAAGGAGTTGGAACTCTTAACTCTTCTTGTCGTTATTATTTATTTATCTAACTGGTATTGCTATACACTTTATGTTTTGTTTGTTTGGAGTGGATTTTATAATGCTTTTATGTGCTTTGTTCAGAATTTCCAGGGACAAAAAGAAGCCAGAGGAGGAGGAAGCCAAGCTAGTGGAGGAGGTCGTGGAATGCGTGCTTAAAAAGAGCAGAAAGACACCGCTGTATGTGGCTGATTTTCCCGCTGGTCTGCAAGAAAAAATAGAAGATTTTGAAAGGAGTGTGTTATGGCAGCAACAGAAGAATGACAAAGCTCGGGTGTTGGGGATTGTTGGCTTGGGCGGAGTGGGCAAGACAACGCTAGCCAAAGAACTCTTCAACAGGAAGAGGAACGATTTCAACAAATCCTCTGTCTTATATGATGTCAGAGAGACAGCGCGTCTAAGCTCTTTGAACTCCTTGCAGAGCAAACTTCTTAAGGGCTTGACGCAGAGGACTGAGCCAATAGATAGCATTGAAGAAGGCATAGAAATTCTCAGAGAACGTCTTTCATCTTTACATGCTCTAATCATTTTAGATGATGTAGATCGTGCATCTCAGTTGCGTGCATTTTTGCCAGTGGCAAACGTCCTCCATTCTGATAGCTTGATTTTGGTTACATCTCGCTACAAGAATGTCCTCACAAACTCAGGAATAGCACAGTCATCAATATATCAGTTAACAGGCCTCGATGATCAATACTCTCGACAACTCTTCTGTTCGCATGCCTTCTCGCAGCCTCATCCACTGGTAGGATTCGAGAAGCTTGTAGACGAGTTTTGCAAAGCCTGCGATGGATTGCCTTTGTCTTTGAAGGTGTTTGGAGCACTTCTCTATGGAAAGGACGACCAATGTTATTGGAAAGGTCAATTGCAGAAACTTCGCCAAAAACTTCCCAATGAGATTATGGAGAGGCTTAAGATAAGTTACGATGCTCTGGATGAAGATGAGGAAAGGAAAATCTTCTTAGACATTTCCTGTTATTTCATTGGGGAAGACAGGGATATGGCGATAAGAATATGGGATGGATCAGGCTGGAACGGTCTGGTGGGCCTTGCAAATCTCCAGGACAGGTGCCTCGTTGAGGTTGACACAAAAAATAATACCATAAAAATGCACGATCATCTGAGAGACCTGGGAAGACAAATTGTGGATCAGCAGAAGTCATGTGGAGTAATCCCGCATCGTGAATGGCGTGTGATGAAGGACATTCCTGAGTTGTGGCGGCAATATTCTGTAAGTGCTTGAATTATTCATACAGCTCTTTTTGGTTTCTTTATTCAGCAAAAGCAGAAAAGAGGAATCTTGTTGCTCTGTTTAATTTGTTTGTTGCTTGTTTTAAACGAATGAACAGGTAATAACTGAGGTGCGCGGAATTAGGACGGTTTATCGCCTCAAAAAGTACTACGAACTTTCAGACGAAGAACTTTCAGCAGAAGAACTTTCAGCAGAAGGGTCGTCATGGTTGAAAAGTTGGTGTGAAGAGGTGTTCGGAAACTGCCTGAGGAAGTTGATCGATCCTTCACCGTATCGTTTCAGTAAGTTACAACTTGTTGCAACTGAGGGTGATGATTTAAAAAACATATTGAATAGGGTTAAGTCGCCAGATTTGATATGGCTACGCTGGAGGGACTGTCCGGACAACTGCCTGCCTCCCTGGCTTCTGAATCTGATGAAGAATGTAAGGGTCTTAGAAGTGAGCGGAAAGAAATTGGGTACACTATGGCGAACATCTCAGGTAAAAGTTAACGCTGATTCCTTCGTTTGCATGTCTATTATTGCGCTCTATTTAATGAGATGAAAATATCTTACATTTCACTATTGCGTTGCAGGCACCTCTAGAGTTGCGCGAATTGACTATTCATTCTTCCGATTCTCCTCTTTTCGAGTTTCCAAAGTCCATTGGTAAGCTGAAGCACATAGAAAAGATTGTGGTGTACTCTAGAGGTGTCGAATTGTTACCAACAGAATTTTGTGATCTGCACTCCCTGAAATACCTTCATTGTGGTTCCCCACGCTTGAAAATGCTTCCAGATTCCTTTGGTTGCTTAACAAATCTCGTGCACCTTGATCTCAGTTCTTCCTCGAGTTTGCAAATGCTTCCAAATTCCTTCGGCAATTTAATTCGCCTTAAATATCTGAATCTCGACGAGTGCTCAGAGTTGACCATATCCAATGAAACATTTGCAAATGTCCGTTCTCTTGAAGAATTGCATCTGCGGGGTACAAATTTACAAAAATTGCCTGAGGATATCAGAAACCTCAGGAATCTGGAAGTACTTACTGTGGGAAGCCATTCCTTGAAAGAACTGCCATGTTCGCTGGGTCACCTGAGCAGATTGAAGCACATGGAGCTCGTCTATTGCAGAGAACTGAAATCTTTGCCCGCTTCGTTGGGACTACTGAATCAGCTGTCAGAGTTGAAGATAGAGGAATGTGGAATAGAGTCCTTACCGCCAGAAATGGAGAAATTGAGCAACCTGGTAACGTTAACAGTAAGATCCTGTCCGATACGCGAGCTGCCATTGAAAAGCGGGGTGGAAGGAGCACTGTCCCGACTGGAATATTTAGAGATGGAGAGAACAGAAATATCGAAGATATGTTTGGTTGAGGGTGTCTGTCCCAGCCTTAAACATCTCTACATCGATGGTTGCAATGATCTGGTGGAGGTTGGAGCACTGCCACCAACAGTCATAAAACTGTCTGTGCAACAATGTGACAAACTGAGGAAAATGGAAGGGCTTCATAATCTTACAAACCTTCAAGAACTACACATCAGCGGGTGTAAAGAGTTGGAGGAGCTGCCGTGTCTTGAAAGGTTAATATCTTTGAAGAGGATCGGGGTGAGGGGTTGTGAAAAGGTGAGGAAAATGGAAGGGCTTCATAATCTTACAAACCTTCAAGAACTAGGCATCAGCAGGTGTAAAGAGTTGGAGGAGCTGTCGTGTCTTGAAAGGTTAATATCTCTGAAGAGTATCTCTCTGATTAGTTGTTATAAGGTGAGGAAAATGGAAGGGCTTCATAATCTTACAAACCTTGAAATACTAAACATCGAGGGGTGTAAAAAGTTGGAGGAGCTGCCGTGTCTTGAAAGGTTAATATCTTTGAAGTCGATCCGGGTGAGTGGTTGTGATAAGGTGAGGAAAATGGAAGGGCTTCATAATCTTACAAACCTTGAAGAACTACAGATCTGGGGGTGTAAAGAGTTGGAGGAGCTGCCGTGTCTTGAAAGGTTAATATCTTTAAAGAAGATCGGGTTGAGGGGTTGTGAAAAGGTGAGGAAAATGGAAGGACTTCATAATCTTACAAACCTTCAAGAACTAGACATGAGGGGGTGTAAAGAATTGGAGGAGCTGCCGTGTCTTGAAAGGTTAATATCTTTGAAGAGGATCGGGGTGAGGGGTTGTGAAAAGGTGAGGAAAATGGAAGGGCTTCATAATCTTACAAACCTTCAAGAACTACACATCAGCGGGTGTAAAGAGTTGGAGGAGCTGCCGTGTGTTGAAAGGTTAAGATCTTTGAAGAAGATTGAGATTGATAAGTGTTGTAAGTTAAAAAGAATAGAGGGCCTGGGGCAGATGACACAGCTTGAAGAGTGTAGCGTGGTTGTATATATAGACGGACAACCACAGAGACAGCAGCAGCTGGATTGAAGAACACCGTGGCTTCAACAGGTCGCGTCAAGTACACCGTGGATTTATGCGATGCACCAGCACCAGAAGTTAATGGTGATGAGGGCCGGAAATGTGCAATCTGTGTTGTAGTCTCGATACAGCTAATTATTGTAACTTGTAATTATTGGAAAGCTTTATCACGAATTATATATTTTTTTTCTTTAAATTTAAAAAAATAAAAAATAAAATAATAAATAATAAACCGTAGATTGAATGGTATTTTAAATGTCGCATCTTTTTTGCTTCCATTATATATATTTTTCATTTTATTTATGAAAAAATGTTAATTATAAAATATATTTATTTATTTATAAATGGATTTTAATTACACATTAATGTATTATTAATTAATTATTTTGATTTTTTTAAATCCAATAATGTATTTATTTGATCATATTATTATTTTTAAATAATTATGAAAATATTGATTAATTTAATAAAAAAACTTTATTCATTTTATTGTATATAATTAATAATTACATGAAATTTATTATATTTAAATATATATATTTTTTAATTTAATTAACTATATTTATTGCTATTAAAAATTTATGTTGTTTATGTTTTTATCTATTAGGATGAAGCATGATTACTTTCTACAAAACACCAATGTGTATGTAGCGATCTTAAGAAATAGAACATTAATTTCATATTTTAATTTATTTTTATAAAAAAAATTGAAGGGGAATAAACGTTTTTAAATCACAATAGTTTTGTTTAACAAGTTGAGAAGGTTGGTAGTGTGACAAATGTTTTGGAAATGAGAACCTTGTAATCCAAGATAATGTGCTTTTTCATCTTCAACCCTTTTAGTATAAAAAATGCGACAAATTATTTCATCTTAAAGGTGTTATGGGAATAGACCCACACTTTGTTTCACTTCGAAGCTCATAAGAATTGATTCTTATCTTCACAATGTTCATTTTCTTATTAGGATTGGTAAAGACAAACATAATTCTAGTTAGTAAGAGTGGGGTTCATTACCTCTTTATAATATCTCAACTTCCCTTTCCCCTTTAGCTCCTCATCATCCCACAACTTATCCTTAAATTTGGAAGTAATAGTATTTTTAATATTATCCTCATTCTCTAAGATGATGTCCTCCTTTATCCAACAATGGTCGAGCCAAACTTGGACATCCTTCTGCCATGCTCGCTTGAGCCGGAGGTGGGGGTTTTGACTAGAGTTAGAAACAATTTTGGGGAACTTCTTGCCTTCCATGTTGTAAAACTTCTTCTTATACAACAGATACCTAAACATAGCCATGTTTTCAATGGGGGAAACACTAGCTTCAATCAAGAGGATATGATAGGGAGTATTTCCTTTAATCTTAAGGTTGTAGGTTATAAATTTCTTTATTCAATCTTCCTTCATGATTCTCTAGACATACTACAACCCCAAACCTCACAACCATATAAAATCATAGGGCTAACAAGAGTCTCAAAGAGGAGTTCTTTTTTACTCCAAACCTAAAGGTCAATCGACTTACAATTGTTTTCAAGCTCATAATAAGTTTTCCATCATCAAATAATCTTTTTCTCAATGTTATAATTCCAGTTGAGTTGATGATTAATGTCAATACCTAAATATTTGTATGAAGAAAACTTATCCAAGTAATTGTTAACATATATGAAATTATCATGATTGATCTTTTTGGATTTAACTATCATGACTTTAGTCTTGTCTGTATTAATAGTCATACCCATCCTGGAGCAATGATCATGGAGGATTTTATGTTGCTTGTCGAGATCATGAAGGATTTTGGTTAGGAGGAAGATTTCATCAACATAAAGGAGAAGAGTAATGACCATACTAGCAAGCTTGGGGCCATTGCATCCCGTAGCTTCCAACCACTCTTTTAGCTCATTAATGTAAATGCCAAAAAGGGTATGGGATAGGGGGCACCTTTGCATAACGTCGATATTGCATTTAATTTCTTTAGACCAACCCTTGGTAGTCTTAAGCTTAGCGACAACATTCTCGTATAGCCAAATCACAACAACTGTCAACTCGAGAGGAACCATTATCTATTCGAGTCTTTACCATAGCTTATCCCGAGGAACTTTGTTGAAAGATTTTTGAAAATCAACAAAGCAACGATGATAATACTATATTTTTATTTGAAAATAAAATATAATTTTATGAAATCTTGTATATATATGTATGAACAATTCTTTGAATTGATATTTTCTATGATTACATTAGTTCATTTATTCATATTAATTGATTTTTTAATAAAATATTATTCGACATTATTTTAGTTTTTCTTTTCTTTTTTATTAGTTAATTTAATGATACAAAAAAAAATTATAATTCAAAGCATAAAAAATTATTAACATTATTAGAAAAAAGAAAAAAAAAAATAATATAGAAAGGGCTACCACATTTTCAAATAAAACAAAACTCTACACAATTAATTAAACAAGTGGGATAACTACATAGCAACATAGTCCCTGCCTCTTTTGGTATTTATCGGTATGATAGCATTGTTGAGGAAGTACAAGGTCCACGTTTTGTCATTATTTGAAAATAGTTTTTCCGTGTTGCACCTCCTGTTTCTACAAGCTACTATGACAAATACTCATTGCAGAGTCCTCTACACCTTCTTCATTTGTTTACAACTAGTAATTATTACAAAATGATTTAGAGTAAATGTTATTAAGCACTCAAACAATGTCTTGACTACATGTCGATTCGCCCAATAAATGGCGAAAAAAATACATTTACCGGTAGGGGAGATTTTATTAATCATAGGATTAAGCCTTAATTAATTTTTTAATATGCATTAATCCACACCATGGGAGGTTGATTGAGTTTATGTGACATTTCGTCGAATCGTTGCCACAAAATAGGAAAATGTGTGTGTCAACTAACGTGAAAATTGACGGTTTACACTTTTTAATTAACCTGAGTTAGCAGTAGCCATTGTGGCAAGCATAGTGTGTAAAGTGATGACATATTGCTCCAAAATAAGGAAACATGGTAGTTGCAATATTTGATTTATGCATGTTGATATGGCCAAAATAGGTGACATGTGGCAGTACAAAGCTTGAGGTGTCGGGTGGAGCATAATACCCACATTAGGCTTAGTGATTCATTTCTCGACGCGAATTCATAGTGTATCACTTAGAATTGGCGGGGAACATGGCCTAATAGAAGTTGTGAGACAAAGATCTTTATGTCATTTAACATAAGCATTAATGCTAGTCCTTTTCCAACTAATACATGTCACTGTGTGGTCTATATCGTTTGTCCATGTTAGCAGCTAGAACAACTCATCATAAAACACTAAGTTCAAGGATTAACAGAAAAAATAAATGTCTTATGTTATATAACAAAAGCAAATTCCCATCGTGGCACAACATGAATGTTAATCCTTGCAATTAAAGAATTAATCTATGCACTTTAAGTATTAACATCAGTAATTAAGGGTAATCAAATTTATTATGGTTAATGCGTATATTGGAGCCCATTGCACATTTAAATGGAACTAATCGTCACATTTGTTCAACGAAGACTCAGGTGTTAGATGTATTTTCAGGCCTTAATGGAAATTCATAAACTTTTGTACCAGAGTAATGGTGAAATGATCATGTATTTATGGCTTAATAAAATGAAAACCTATTAAATTTTGATAATGATTCTTTTTTATTCATGTTGCATAGTTGTCGCATTATTACATTGTTTAGGCCAAAGACAAAGAAAGATCTAGGCTAAATAAACTCAAATTTGCAGAAGATACAAAGAACAATAATCCAATGCAAGTCATTTTACTGTTACTGTTGTATTAAAAGAAAAAAGCGGTAGTAAGAAGAAATTGTAGTGGGTTCTTCTCATTTAAATGCTCTCCAAGTCAAAATGAATGAGAGAACACAAGCTAATGAAAGGTGTACTCTTGTTTAAAATCCAAAATTGAAATGGAAAATGAAGCCTAAATATTATTGTTTTAGTGCTACAGGAAGAAGCATTGGACAACCTACATCAAGAAATAAACGGAGAATCACTACAACAACAAAGGCCCAAGTTCAACACACAAAAGGGCATGAAATAAAAATTTCAATTGACAACTGTGAGAAACTCATAGCTTATAGATGTACACTTTATGGCAAGAACATTTAAGGTACCCCATCTTATATGCTTAGTCATCAACTTGTTGTGAATGAGGATGACAAAGAAGCTGAGAGACCTTTGTAATGAAATAGTAAAAGAGGTATGTGACTATGGTTGTAGCTTATCCAATACTCAAAGATAGCAATAATAAAAGGTAACACATTATGGAGTGGGGTGACAATAGCTCCAAAATTTCTTTCAAGAAATATGTATGTATGTCTAAACTAAAAGTTTTAATCTCATATTTTTGTTTACTTAACTCATATATATAGCAAGTTAATGTTTAGAGAGAAATAAAACAACAAATGCCCATATGAGAAAAAGTTTTAGAAGTAATGGAATAAAGGTGGTCACCTTAGGAAGATTGTCTTAAAACCTACTTGAAAATAATTAATTAAATTCCAAAGCCTTCCATCGACAATTAAGCCAATGTTCAAAAAGTGTCATCTAACACAAGCCATCCATATAGACATAACAATCAACTTAACCAATAGGATGATGCCAAAATCATTATGTAGTTGCATAAAATATTTAATTTACTTTCATTATGTGGAACTATTTAAAGGATAAATGATATGCTAAAAATGATTACAATTTTCTGAGAAGAAGACTTTGCATTGTTATAAAGCAGAATTTTGAAATTCTGAAGACTACACAAGCTAATGGTCAGATTCTCTATCTGGTACACCATCTGTTTACAAAGAATTATATGAGATATAGTAAATGTTGAATAGTGTAGCAAGAAAGTCTCAATTTGACTTTGCCTTAGTTAAATTGAAAAAAATTGAATTTCCACACCAGCAGACAACTTGGAGGCAGTTAACTTGGGTGACATGGCTCTTGTCACTCAGTTAGCTCAGTAAATTCAAGTTAGAGGGCTTGAGTTCAGTTAAGCATGTGTGATTGATAAATTATAGTAATCCAATTCAGTTATATCTAGTTGAGTTAAGTTAAACTAGTTTTAAAAGTTGTAGGAACTAGTGGAAGGTCAGTTGTGCAGTGAGACAATAGTCTAACTCAATGATCATCTAGTTAACTGATCAATCAGGCTAAAATAACTAATGCATGCAGAGAATTTGAGTTCCCGACTATGGTGGAGATTCTAGGGCAGTGTAAAAAGAAGTTGTAAACTATTTTGAGTGTACATGTGTTGCATGGAGTCAGATGATAAAACCTTGGGAATTGCACAATCAATTGGAGGAAAATTCCTAAAACATAGGGGCTAATTCTCTAGGATTTACGCAAGGAATAGGGGCTCAAGCAGAGGCAACAATTGACTAAGTCTGGATCAGAGATTCTCATTGAGTAGAGAGATAGGTTATTCACTTGTAGGTTGAGCTCAGACATAGCCATAAATTGTAATACATCTCTATTCATATGATTAATGCAAAGAGGCTTGAGGGTTTTTTCCCAGTTGGGTTCCTTCAAGAAAAAAATATTGTGCATGTTACTTATAATTTTATGTTTGCGATTGTTTTTCTAAATTGTGAATTGAATTCTGCAGAGCAGTAGAGTATAATTGTGTTTCTTGATTTAGATTAAAATTTCTTGAGCAGTTGCAATTCTATCACCAAATTTCTACATGGTATCAAAGCATGATTCACATTAGAACATGAATTTCTAAGTGTTTTATCAGGATGTTCAAATTTGCAGCTTTAGTGTAGCAGGATCTCTTCAAAGTTGGGAGAATGGCCTTCAATGGAATGAGACTAAAGTATGCCTTGAAAGGTAGCTTGAGTTTCATTTCATGGAAGGATCGCATGGAGGTAGTTCTTGATGACAACGCCTTACTAGAATACATCAAGACAAATGTTGTAAAACTGACAGAATCTGATGCCTAGAACCTAGCCCAATGAAAGAAATATGTATCCAAGGTGAGGAGAATAATATTGGAGGGAGTGTGAGACTGCATTGTATCAAATATCCATGGGAGAGAAACTCCTTTCACAAAGTGGAAGGCACTTGCAGAGTTTTTCGAGAATAATAGTCATCATAGAAAATTGGCCCTCAAAGACAAACTTCGAAACATCATGATGCAAAAGAATGATACTATTCCACAGTATCTCACAATATTTATACAAGTTTGGGATGATCTTGAACGGGCCGGTGTGAATGTTGCAAAACATGACCTAGTGAGCCTAGCTCTCATAGGCCTTCCCAAAAGCTGGCATACCTACCAGGATTTAGTGAACGAGAGGGAGAAATTACCAAATTGGGAACTCTTGTGGTCTGATTTGGTACAAGAAGAGTTTAGGAAAAATACCAGAGATGGAAGTTCATCCAAGGGCAAGGATGAAGAAGCTTTTGCATTGGTTGGAAAGGGAAAAAAGGTTGAAGGGAAGAAATCTCAAACCAAACAAGAATCTAACCAAGGGGGCAAGAAGAAATACTTTTCTAACATAAAATGCTTCAATTGTCATGAATTTATGCACCATGCTATGAAGTTTCCACACAAAAATTCTAGCAAGAAGAACTCAGTAGGAGCAGTAGGTGAAGCTTTGACTTCACAGTTTGAGTTTGACTTCACCCTTATCGTATGCATGGTCAACACTATGATGGGGAGTGTGTGGTAATTGGACTCTGATACCTCACTCCACATGACAGGGTGTAGATATTTTTTCAATGACCTAGAGGAAAAAGATATCCATACGCATATTGAGCTTGGGGACAACAGAGGGTACAATGCTGCTGGGATTGGCATATTACCCTTTAAGAGGGAGTCAGGATCCCCTCTTCATCTCAAAGATTTCATGTTTTTTCCAAGCCTAAAGAAGAAACTCATATTTGTAGTAGTTTTGGAAGGCTATGGTTATGATGTGATCTTCAACAAAGGGAAAGCATTCTGGAGACACATAGCCACTGGAAAGGTGAAGTAGATCAAAGTTCGTGTGAAGAACCTATATAAACTTGATGTGGAATATTGTGCTGGATTAAGAAGTAAGAAAGAGAAAGTGAAAAGTTGCAATGTCGGTGAATTTTGGCACAAGAGACTGAACCATTTGCATCACGGCACCTTAAAGATTATGCAACAAATAACCACTGGCCTCCCTAAAGGAGCACTTGAGCAGTGGGACTTTTGCAAAGGTTATACCTTAGGGAAGTAAGTAAAATCCACATTCCATGACTGAGACAACAAAGCACATGCACTCTTGGAAAGAGTCCGCTTTGATGTTTGTGGAAATTTCTCGACAACCTCCATTGCTAGACATAAATATTTTGTTATTTTTATTGATGATTTCTCAAGGAAATGTTCGATCTTCTTCATGTGAAAAAAGGACGAGGCATTCTAAAATTTTGTAGAATTCAAGGCACTAGTTGAGAAAGAGATTGATAAAAAGGTGAAGGCTCTTAGGAGCGATAATGAAGGTGAGTATGTTTCGAATGACTTCAAATATTTCTGTGTGAAAGAAGACATTCGAAGAGAGATGACAACACCCCAAAACCCACAACAAAATGTGGTAGTTGAGACAAAGAACCATAGAATTGTTGGAGAAACAAGAGTTATGCTACATGACCAAGGCCTACCATTGCATTCATGTGTAGAGACATGTAACACAACAATCTACTTGTAGAACCAGAGTCCTCATTAGATTCTTGGTATGATTACACTGTAGGAGGCTTTATTGGGGAGAAAGTCAGATGTATCTCACTTTAGGATATTTGGAGCCTTTGTTTACTGCCATGTCTCCAAAGATTGAAGGAAGAAGCTTTAG
>APFE030831932.1:0-13757 GCA_000404065.3 Pinus taeda
TTGATCAGATTTCTTGCTCTCACATCTACAGGGAGCGAAATCAAAGAGCGGACAAGCTTTCAAAAGAAGCGACGAATCGTCCTCTAGGAGAATGGACGATCATAGAACACACTCAAGCAAGAACATATCAGTACTTCCAGATGCCATACATTGACAGGGAACTTTAGAGGGGGAACAACCCCTAATTTTCAGAATTTTTGCTTTTAATTTTGTTCATTTTGCAGTTTTGCAAATAGATGTAAATATTACAAAATAGTCATCACCTTCTAGGTGACATTTTGATTTTCTATTTTGGTCTTGGACCAGCATAGCACACCCCTCAGGGTCTTATTGTAATTATTTTTATCTTTGATAGTGGACTTCAGCCACAGTACAGCATATGCCCATGGGCATCTACAGCATGTAATTTCACCTATAATGAAATTATGAATTTTCTTTCAGGGGAAAAAATATGGATGATGTGTAATTTCATTCTTTACATGTAAGATATATGATGTTTGAAATAAATACTAATAAAAAAAATACTAATGTTAGTCATAAATAAAATATGTTAATATTTACTTTATAAAATATAAATGTAATAGAAATTGGTATTCAAATTAAATATTAATAAATAATAAAATATTTCAAATGTTAGCCAGGCTCAAATATTATAGCATTATTAAAAAAAGAAAAGGGAAAATTAAACCACATTAATAATAAATAATATATTTAATGTAATTATAAATACATAAATCAATGTATTATAAAAATATATAAAGAAATTAAGTAGAAAAAATATTTTTTAATAAAATAAATGCTTTCAACATTTAATACATGGATGGATGTGTATTTCAATTGCTTTACATGTAAGATATATGATGTTTGAATAAATATTAATAAAAAAATTAAATGTTAGCCTAATAAAATATGTTAAGATTTACTTTATTAAATATAAATGTAATAATACATTTTCCTATTTCATAAATATTATAAATAAATAAAATATTCAAATGGTAGTCATGCATCAAAAATTATAGCATTATAAAAAATAAATAATAAATAAAATAAAAATTTGAAAATTGAAAAATTAGTTGTGTTTTAAATGCTATTTTTTGAAGAAAAAATAGTTTACTTTTAAATCTAATTTGTCCAAAATCCTGTAGGGATTCATTGAAATCACAAGTTGACTAGTGAACTTTGCACAATCGAAGTGTCTTAGGGATTTTTCATGGTGTTGAATCTATATATGTAATCAAAAAAACCACTTTAAATAACACAAATCAAGATTTTACCACAATTTTTTTCAAGCGGGCAGGAAACTCCAAAAATCACACTTAAAGACAACTCCATTGAAAAATTATTGACTAGATAAAGGCAATTTTCACAATAGAATATGAAGAAGATGTGAATTCCTTCCTTTACTCAATATGAAATTATTACTAGACATTTAAAAAATATATTTCAATGTTCATTTTAACTAAAATATTTCCTTTAAAATTTTATTTCTATACTCCAAAAAGTATTTAAAAAAAAAAACATTTTAAAAGATAACTATAGTTTTGATAATTTAAGAAGTTAGGAAGTTCAGTTTGAATGGGCATAATGGTTAAGAATATGTGTTTCCTCTTAGAAGATTTATAAATTCAAATCTAAAAAAACCAAAAATGTATATCTCTGTAAATTTTAATGATATCTCAAGAGATTTGATCCCTCTTTACATATAATAAATCTGAAACCATTAAATCTATTATACATATATGAAAATATCAAATTACATCT
Organism: Pinus taeda; assembly: GCA_000404065.3. NCBI lineage: Eukaryota > Viridiplantae > Streptophyta > Pinopsida > Pinales > Pinaceae > Pinus > Pinus taeda. Next base: position 1,762 of record APFE030831932.1, read on the forward strand.
TGAATTTACATTGATTTTATAAAGAAATCAAATTACATTATACAATTTGGCTCTACCTTCGTAAGAAATAGCTCTAACTTTCTTTAAAAAATTCAAAAAATATAAAGAAAGTTTTTCAGTTTTTCCTCCAATTTATACATTAAAAAAACCAATATTAATAAAATAATATATAAAAATCCATATATTGACACTTTGTTATACCATTTTAAGAGGCCTAATCAGTCCGGGTATATAACTAATTATTACATTTCTTGCTTAAAAGAAATTGTCTGGTTTCTAGATAATTCCAATTGATGGATGATGTTGCCTTCAATATCATAGAATATAGCATAGAGATGTTTCTGAGTAATTTTCAGAATCATAAAACCTTGCCCATCGTAGAACATCTCCAAACCAGTCATGTCAGCACCTTTCTTTATCCCTCGCCATGCTTTTGATCCCCCTCCACTGGTTAGGAATTGGATTGGGCTGAAATTTTAAATATAATTAAAATTAAATTTTATTAATATTTCATTATAAATAAAACAAAACATGTAATAGTATGCTTTTGTTTTTTTTTTTTCCAATATATTATTATTACCTGGTAAGACTTTTGATATGCTCCAGGCAATGATCATGTCCATTGATATAGAGGTCTACCTTATATTTCTGAGACAGAACAAATAGAGAGTATTAATAAAAATGAGTTATTTTGGAAATTTAATAGCTATATGAATGGTCAATTTAAAAATAATCAAAATTTTAACAAATGACTTTTTAAAATTATACCTTCTTAAAAAGAAAAATGGTAAAATATATAACTTACTTCTAGGATTGGTAACAATTGTTGAACGAGTTCTTCTGTGTCACCATGATCACCAACACTTCTTAGTGTATGGTGCCCAATTACTAATTTCCATGTTGCATTTGAACTCCTTAGAGCTGTTTCCAAGTCCTGTTCAATTTCAAAGGTTATATTTATCTATCTGACTGCACATCTAATTATGGCTTTCTATATTTATAACTTTACCTGCAACTGTTGTCGAAGATATGTATCTCTGGGAATAACACCCCGCCAATCATAGGTATCTTCATTGGGTATCTTCCAGTATTTATCGACAAATGGCGATGTATCAACAAAATACAGCTCCGCAGTCGAAGGACATTCTAGGTCTGCAACCCAAAAAGGAAAAAATTATTTAAAAAAGACAAAAACAGAAAAAAAAAAAAAAACAATTTTTCATTCTCATGAGAAACCTCTTCCTGTGCCAAACAACTATGGCTTGTTCTTGGTTGGATTAATTTTGGTAAAAATGCAAATACTGCATAAATTAAGGATTTCGACACATTTAGATAATAATTACAATTTATATAAGGTAAATATAATTTCTAGATCGATATATCTGATAATAATTACTAATTTTTAGATTAACTTTTCGTAATTCTTAATAATAATTATATAGGATATGGAAGCATTACGTCTAGCATACATAAAAAAAGTTTAAACAGAAATATGAAATTTCGAATGGGAAGTTATCAACAGAAATATGAAATTTCGAATGGGAAGTTATCAACAGAAATATGAAATTTCGAATGGGAAGTTATCAATTTATGAACTTACCATTTGCAGAAGAAAAAGGTAATGTACAGAGGTTGTATTTGAGGGCGAATGATCTCTCACAAAGCCATCTGCTATCAATTTCTTTCCAAACTGGATCCAGCTGGGCCAAAACGTCCCCTCTGTAGTCATGGTTGCCTAAAACTGCAGAGGCATATGATTTCATGGTTAATATAGAAAACACAGAAATATTAAGATCAAACTGTGGTTTGAGTAGTTTATATCATTTGTTGAGTTGAATTGTTGAGTATTTTTTTCATGTAGAAAATATTTTATATTTTATAGGAGGAATATACATGTTTTAGTCTTCAGAGAATATTTTATATGAGGAATATACATGTTCTAGTTCTCTAGAGTATTCATGTTCCTTACCCTAATTGAATGTGGGAAAAAAGATTGACATCATTCCCCAATCAGACAAGATAAACCTAGTTAACAATATTAAATCAAAACAAAAAAATTCTCACACTGTGGAAAAAAATTGACATCATTCCCTAATCAAGCAAGATAAACCTAATTGACAACATTAAGTGAAAAAAATTATTACATAGTATAAGAAAAACAAGGCGATATCATTCCCAATCACAAAATAAACCCAATTAACAATATTAAATATAAATATATATAGAACAAACATGTGAAAGTAAATAAAATTATTCTGCATAGAGGTAATCAAACATACCAGCATACCAAGGTTTTTGTAGACTCTTTGCAGTGTACATTTGAGAAAATGATTGTAAAAAGGCTGGGTCTGATACACCTGTTAGCCCGTTCTCATAGAAGTTGTCACCGGTGGAGATGATGAAATCTACATCCAGATCCTCTGCTATTCTTCCCATCTATAATCCATTTACAAAACAACGAACTCATGCATATATACAGGAAAAAAAAATATGCCAAAACAACGAACTCATGCATATATACAGGAAAAAAAAATATGCCAGATATTATATATAATGAAGGTCTGAAAATCATGCCTGATATGCCACTTGGGACTGGTTGTAGAGCCCTTTTCTTCCCCAATCTCCAACTACTAAGATATTGAGAGACCCATCAGCTTGTTTTGATACAAGCTGCCCACATGACAAGAAGAAGCACAGTAACAGGGCAATTGCAGCGATCTGGGACTGAAACTTCATTGTTAATGTCGATGGCATCTGCCAAAAAAACATATTGAAACCTGAAATCTTCAAAATATCTGATAAAACTTTGATTTTCCTTGACACAGAAATTTTAGAACGAGATTATCAATAACTGCAAACAGAGATTCAAGAGGTGAGCGGACAAAGTACTTACCTTCATTCATGCCCTGTTTTTTTTGGTTGGATTCTCCCAGTTCCTGTACAACAAATACTCTGATTATTTAACTATAGGCTGCAGCAGCAGCAGAGGAATTGTTTATTTATAGATGTTGGTTTCTGCTTCCAGTGAAATATTCTTAAAAATTGAATAACAATTGTTTCTGAATTGTGGGAACCGACATGTGAGGAAGAATTCTTATTTTAACCTGAGAAATCGTTCTCTGAAATGGAAATGGCGCTGATTACCCGGGGAAGGCGTACTGATGCAGCGAATGAGCTTGCAAATGAAGGCAGGCATATCTGAAGTCAAATAAATCAGGGAAGGTGTATCTGAGAATATAATGATACTGTACGAAAGGGAACAGTTTACTTGTAAGAATATGCGGTATCATTGTTTTATAATATTCCAGGAATATCTTCAGACTGGAATTTCCTCGTTAGCGATATTCTAAAGATTTTAAACTTGCGTTGCCGTGTACAATTACTATTCCTGGCTTCCAAGGCCGATGTGGGATCACCTCATTGCTCAGTTTGATCCCTTAGTTAAGGATGCACACAACGTCCATGGGTTATAAAGTTCAGCACCCTTTAGGTTGCTGCTCTCCACTTGGGGAATGTGAATTCACCTTTCGGTGGTGCTATCCAATTCAGAATTAAGAGGACATTAAGGTTGCCTCTCGTGAGGGGTCACACTTCGTACATCCTCACCCTACCCTACTACCCTAGGGGTGGGTAATTTCATAGATTTACATCATGATTTCATAAAAGAGTAAAAGAGTAGGGTGTATATGAAGTAAATAATATGAATAAAAGGTGGGTTACTTGTTTTACAAATAAGGGAGTAGCATACATCAATTTAGCGGTTGTGATCTTGAAATTGAATTATTATTTTTGTTATTATTGGGAGGGTGGAATAAAGATGAATGAACACTTTCACAAATATATGTTTTTTATTTATGTATGGGCAAACTCATAAATGTTGTCAAATAGTGCATAGAGGTTATTGAACCTAGGGTTATTCCAAATCTAACAACTTTTTGCACTTTACAACAATGTTTAATATTTTTCTCCTAAACATTTAAACAATACAAATTATAACACCCAAGGTTGAAAATAGCAACCAGAAATGTTAAAAATAGCATCAAGAAAAATCCTAATTTAATTTGTCTGTGAATTAATTAGGAATTACATTCTAATTCTAATTCCCATGACAACTTGTAATAGTTAACTAAGTTAAGTTGACTTAGTTGGCTCAATAAAGAGTCTATCTAGAGTCATGTAAAGTGATCTCTAAACTTTAGCTTTCCAAGTTATTGAGTTGTAATTATTAAATCTAGTTTAACTGAGTTAAATTCAGTTAAACTAGTTCTCACTTATGGAGGAACCAATGAGAGGTCAAGTGAATTAAATTGGATTTAATTCACATATAGTGATCAATCAAATAAGTGATAATTCACTCATAAACAACTCACGTACGTCGCTTCTTCTGAGAAAGACTCAGTTGAGATTATAGGTCAGGGACAGTGTACTATCAGTTGTAAAATCATCTACATTAAATGATAGTGCATGCAATCACAGGAAAGCCTATGGATGGATTGCGCAGTTATGGATGAGAAATTTCCCACTTAAATATGGGTTAATTCCCAAAGGAACAACGCAAGGAAGTAGGAGCTTGGCAAGCAACAGATTTGGCTAAGTATTGGTTTGAGTTGGGTTGTGAAGCAATGAGATAGTTTGTACTTGTGCAAAGATTGTTCGGGTTGAACAAGCATTGTATTTTTTTTTCAAATCTTCTGGTTAATACAATATACAGATAGCGAGGTTTTTAGCTGTTTCTTTCCCCAGTAAAATTATTGTGTTATGTGTGATTGAAATTCTTCCTTTTCTGCTTCGTGATTTCATCGATCAATTTTTGTTTATGTTGATGAGTAGAGTAGATTCAAGTCTTTTGTTTTAGCATATCACATAAGCAGTTTGAATCTACAGTAAAAATTTACATGGTATCGGAGCTGAAATCACTATAAAAGAGGAGAATATGAGTTTGTTGTGCAAGTGAAATCAAATTTGCAATTTCATACTTCAGAGTCAATAGGATGTCGTTCTATGGCTTGAGACTTAATTATGCCCTTGAGGGCAACTCGAATTACATAGCTTGGAATGACGTGATGGAGGCAGTGTTGGAAGACAATGGGCTGAAGGAATTCATAGATCATGATATCCTGAAGCCTCCAACCTCTGATCCTAAAGATCTGGCAGAATGGAGAAAGTTTGTGGGAAAGGCTAGAAGGATTATCCTAGAAGGAGTTCAAGATCATATTGTCTCGAATCTCCATGGTAAGGAAAGTCCATTTACAATGTGGAAGGCATTGGCGGACCTGTTTCAAAACAGCAGTGACCACAGGACACTGGCACTGAAGGACAAGATGAGAAAGATTAAGATGGAGAAGGGCATCTCAATTTCGAAGTACTTGACCAAGTTCACCCAATGTCGGGGTGAGCTTGGAAGTGTCAAGGTTATTGTTGCAGAAGATGATCTGGTGAGCCTAACACTTCTAGGACTTCCCAAGAGTTGGCACAACGACTAATCCGATTAGGAATATTATTTTTTTTGTGCTAAGATCCTCCTCAAAGTGTAAACAAAATGATATTCATGTGCTTAAGGATTCATGAGTTTATTGCAAGTGAAAATGAGTTTTTATGTTAATTTTATGAGCAATTTAACATAAATAAGAAACTGAACAATAGCATACAAATGTACAAAACATCACCAACAACACATCACAACAGGAACATGATAAAGGATTTCACCCCTCTTGGGCTACGTCTCCTTGGTCCAACTTTCAATGGCTTGGTCCTCTTTATTATGCTTAAATGTGTAAAAAGATGTGTTTACAATGCTCAAATGCTTCTGCAACCTACTCTAATGAGTCCATAATGTCCAAAAATGGCCATCTAGCCTCTTTTGCTGCCAATTTGGTCAAAAATTGAAGAAGTTATGACCTCTCCTAGTTTCTCCACTATTAGCTCCACAAATTGCCCAAAATTCAGCATCGAACCCTCATTTTCACCCGAATTCCCACTAACTAGCCACCAAATCCACCGAAATCTAGGTGGATTTGTCGGGCAATAATTTGGCCGCCAATGCCTAAAAATTCAGAGAAAGGCCATATGAAGGGCCATGCACACAGGGGCTAGCCCCATACGCTGGCCCCTTTCCTCTAGTGGTCACATAACTGTTGGTGGCTAATGAAGGTGTTCACATGGGCGGTTAAGTCCGCAGGCTGGCCCCCATGGGCTGGCCAACCTCTAAACTCTACAGCATTAAAATTTATAACCAATGCGCAATCAATATGGTTAAGAAATACGGCACATGGTGCAATGGTAGTTGGCTCTGTTGTGTGTTGGCAGGTCACGGGTTCGACCCTCGCTGCCTCTGCTTGGACTTCAAACAAAAATTTAGTGGCCTCTCAGGCTGCCACATGGTGGCCTCTAGCTGAGCCACGTGTTAGTCCGTGGTTGGCCACCATTCCAACCAATAGAAAATGTGAAATTTCAACAAATCAAAATGTGCCACTTGGCATGATCTCATTATTCAAGGAGCCCATTGACCAAGTCAACGACCACATAACCTTCCTAGTCAGCGCCATGTTAGCAGTACAGACTGTGGGCTGGGCTGTCCTTTTTTTTTAAATTTGCCTATTTGGAAAAGTGAACAGAACTCATTTCTAGAGTCATACGGAGTCCATTTCGTGCGAAACAAGTTGCACCAAATTCAGGATGACAAGAACTATGCGGTCGTTCAGGTTCCATACCAATACAACAAATTTTAATTTTGAGCACCTGATCATTCCTCCCCACTGGAAGCCTTTTGGACCCTAAAATGTCACTTTCAGTTGTCCAACAGATGAGGGTACAGTTCCCTCACTTTTCCAATCTCGATCCATTTGGCATTTGAAATATTTGTTCCCTTGAGCCCCACTCGAAGGTAATCCACATTCTCTCGTTTTGAAGACCTTGTTCTTTTGTCAAGAATGGTGTCTTGCTATAGTTCATTAAGGTATTTAGGGGAAAAATCCTCTATGCAAGGAATTTGAACATTCTCTCATTAATCTTCAATCAAAGGAGGCTCATACAACCTTAAGTTCTCAACATTAACTACAACATAAACTTGCATATATGAAGGAAAATCTAACCTGAAGGCATTGTTACCAATATTTTCCAAAATTCTAAATGGACCATATCTAATTGGTTTCAATTTTTTACCTTTTCCTTGGATCCTCTCTTTGATAATGTGAAGCCAAACTTCATCACCAACTTGGAACTTTTTATCTACACGATGCTTGTCATGCCTTGCTTTATACTTGCCTTGGCTCTTTTCGAGTTGTTCTTGCACTCTTTGGTGTACCAATTGGATTTGTTCAATGAACTTTCTTGCTTTGTCTATGTCACTATGACCATCAATAGCAACATATTTCCCAAAAATTAAATCTAAAGGAGACTTAGGCAAGGATCCCAAACATGCTTCAAATAGCGATGTTTGAGTTGAAGAGTGCTTGGCCCAGTTGTAAGCATGTTGAATATAGTGCAAATGTTCATCCCACAACTTAGGATGCTTGTTACAATACCCATGAAGAAGATGTATCAATGTCTTGTTCATCACCTTTCCTTGACCATCTGTTTTCGGATGAAAAGTTATACTATTTTTCAATATGGTGTCCATGAATCCCCACAAGATTGACCAAGAATTCCCAACAAAGTGAGAATCTTGATCACTAATAATGGATGTGGGCAATCCAAAATGAACCCATACATTCTGAAAGAATAACTGAGTAGTTTGTTCAATTGTAACTTGCTTTTTGCATGGCATCAAAATACACATTTTTCTGAACCTATCCATAACTACATACAAATAATCATGGTCTTTTTTTGACAATGGAAGACCTCCTACAAAATCGATAGAAACACTCTCCCATAATCGTGAAGGAACCGTAAGTGGTGTGTACAATCCTAAATTCCTATTGCTAGGCTTACTGACTGCGCATAATGAACATCCTTTAATAAAATATGACACACTTTCAATTATATGAGGCACTTAGGCAAGTATGACCATCAATAGCAACATTTTTCCCAAAAATGAAATCCAAAGGAGACTTAGGCAAGTATGACCATCAATAGCAACATCTTTCCCAAAAATGAAATCCAAAGGAGACTTAGGCAATTATGACCATTAATAGCAACATCTTTCCCAAAAATGAAATCCAAAGGAGACTTAGGCAAGTATCCCAAACATACCTCAAATGGTGATGTTTGAGTTGAATAGTGCTTGGCCCGGTTGTAAGCATGTTGAATATAGTGCAAATGTTCATCCCACAACTTAGGATTCTTGCTGCAATACCCACAAAGAAGATGTATCAATATCCTGTTCACCACCTCTATTTGACCATCTGTTTGTGGATGAAAAGTTGTACTCTTTTTAAATTTGGTGTCCATGAATCCCCACAAGCTTGAACAAAAATTCCCAACAAAGTGAGAATCTCGATCACTAACAATGGATGTGGGCAATCCAAAATGCACCCATACATTATGAAAGAATAATTGAGTAGTTTGTTCAACTATAACTTGTTTTTTACATGGCATCAACATACACATTTTGCTGAACCTATCCACAACTACATACAAATAATCATGACCTTTTTTTGACAATGGAAGACCTCCTACAAAATCCATAGAAACACTCGCCCACGGTCGTGAAGGAACCGGAAGTGGTGTCTACAATCCTTACTTCCTATTGCTAGGCTTATTGACTGCACATAATGAACATCCTTTGATAAAATGTGACACTTTCAAGCATACAAGGCCAATAACAATACCTCTGTAGATGTGGCATCATCTTACTTACAACGAAATGACCAGAAATAAGAGAAGTATGTGCTTCTCTTATGATGTTGACTCTTTCTCCCTGTGGAACAAAGCTTGCCAAGATGGTACAACAAGTTATCATGCAAATGATAATCCAATTCCTCTACTTGGTTACCTTGACTCAAGCTTGCATAACCATCCTGAAAGTCATTGTCTAATGCATATTGCTCAATATAACTTTCATGCAAAATATAATTATGCTTGAGTAAAGTAGTTTCACTTACAATAGGCCTAGAAAGCATATCAACAACTTTATTGTAGATACCTTGCTTATACCTTATTACCAAGTGGAATTGTTGAAGAAAACCCATTCATTGAAAGTGCCTTGATTGCTGCAACTTTGATTGTGATTGCAAGTATTGCAATGGTTGATGATCAGTGTCAATAATTGTTTCCTTACCCATCAAGTAGTGTTTCCACTTTTTCCCACTTTGCACTAGTGTATGTAATTCCTTGTCATATGTAGGATAGTTAATCACTGCACCATTGAAATTTTTTGAATGAAAACATATAGGCTTACCATGTTGCATGAGGATTGCACCCATGATATAGTTACTAGCATCAGTTTGAATCTCAAATGATTGTCTCAAGTCTGGAAGTGCAAGTATTGGAGTTGAACTGATCTTTTCCTTGAATGCATCAAAGGCCTTTTGATGTTTTCCTCTCCACTGAAAAACCTTTTTCACACTTGTCAATGCATGCAAAGGAACTGCTATAGAATAAAAGTTAGCAATGAATTTCCTCCAATATTGGACTGCTCCCAAAAAACTTCTTACCTCAGTAATTGCCTTGGGCCTTGGCCAATTCAAAATGACACCAACCTTGGAGGGATCTATTTTCAACTCACCTCCTTGAACAATATGACCCAAGTAAACTAAAGAAGTATTTCCAAACTAACACTTTGACATATTTAAATACAATTGTTATTTCTTTAAGACATCAAGTACTTTTCTCACATGCATGACATGTTCATCACGAGATTTACTGAAAATTAAGATATCATCTAAGTATATTGTTAGGTCCCTATACTACTAGTGTAATCCCTTATTTTTATTAGTACAACCCCCTTATTATATTGTTGTGCAGATGTAGTCCCCATATTTTTATTAATCTACCCCATAGAAACCCACTATTGTTATTATTGTGCCCTTACATTATTATTGTTATGTCGGCTCTAATTATATCCCTTACACTCCTATATATAGAAAGGAGGTCTTGTCCTTTGTATCATTCAAGAATTGTTCATTTGTGTAATGTAAAGAAGTTTTCTCCCTCGAAGAGGCTTATTTCTAAGGCATTGATCTATCTTTTCTATCCTTTTGTGAGCTGGTTTCATAACATTTGGTATCAGAGCTTTGGATTCTAGGGTTTCGCTGCTCCAAATAGGTCATCGTGGTATTTCCGCTATAACGTTTTTTCTGCGAGGTTTCAGAAGCTAAAGAAAAAACTCATTTGAGATGAAATCTTGTTGAACCGCGCATCCAAATTTTAGATCTATTCACGCTATATTTTCGGAGATATGATATGAGGAAGTTAGGGTTTTTGCAAGCTCCATAATTTCATCTAAAACAGGTCATGATGGTATTTTCACTATAACCTTTTCGCTACGAAGTTTCGGAAGCTAAAAAAAAAACCCATTTGCGAAGAAATCATTATGAATCTCGGGTCCAAATTTCAGATCTTGTATCACTATATTTTCGGATATATGATCTGAGGAAGTTAGGGTTTTTGCAGACTCCCGAATTACATCCTAAACAAGTGACCTTGGGAAAATCGTCATAACTTTCTCTCTAAGCAACAAATTGAAATTTTGTAAGAAGTTATAGAAAGAGGAGGAATTGTAGTTTTCTGTGGTTAAAGCAGGGACGCGTGGCACATCGTACAATTTCACTCTACTGAAACATTATATAATCAAGTCATCTTAGGAGATTGGGCATAACTCTTTCTTGGAGAATCAAATTCTGATTAGACTTGCGAGGTTAGAAAGAGGACTCAGAGGGCTACTGTATGAGAAAATTTCAAAACTTTTAGATTTGAAAGTACAAAGTTACAGTCATTTCAAGATCGAGCTTCTGAAATCAAGAAAAGCTTATATGAGGAAGTTTGATGGAAAGGATCCAGTAAATTGGATACTACAGATGAAGCAATATTTTGATCTACATGGTGTACCACTGTTACAAAAGGTATTGCATCTTCATATTTAGAATTGGATCATTTTTATGGTATGAAGGACTTTGTTCTCGTAAACAACTTGTTACGTGGTCAATTTTCACGGAGGAAATGATAGCACATTATGAGGATACAAAGAGCAACTCCTCCTTTAGAGCAACACCATAACAATTGGAAAGAGTAAAAGGGCTTTGTGACATATTGGAATGCAAAATTATAGAAACCAAGAAGCATACCCCTCACAACTATAAAGATGAAAGTGTTGTTTCTCCTAGCTTTCCACAACCTACAAGGGTTACACCACAACAAATTGGAAAAAAAAAAAGCGAAAAAGGGCTTTGTTACAATTGTGATAGAAAATGCACTAAAGGTCATAAGTGTGCTAAGAAGAAACTATTTTACATAAAATATGAAGAGGAGGAAGAAAAGGATTAAGAAACATCAAAAGAAGAGGATATATGCCAGGACCCCACCCTAGAGAAAGAAGAAATGAATCAGACCATATCTTGTAAAGCATTGGCAAGAATTACCACTCCTCAAACTCTCAAGATAGAAGGACATATCAAGAAGAAAAAGGTGCATGAAGTGAAAGATCACATTGAGAAAGAAGAAATGAATCCAACCATATCTTGTAATTCACTCGTCGAAATTACCACTCCTCAAACTATCAAGATAGAAGGACATATCAAGAAGAAAAATGTTCAAGAAGTGAAAGATCACATCCAACATCAAGAAATGAATCCAACCATATCTTGTAAAGGATTGGAAGAAATTACCACTCCTCAAACTCTAGAGATAGAAGGACATAACAAGAAGAAAAAGGTTCATGCAGTGAAAGATCACATCGAGCATCAACAACAAGTTCTCCAGCTTTTAAAGGATAACACCACTTCGGTGCAAAATCAAATGAAACAACAGGTAGATCAACATCATAGTGAAAAATGTTTTGATGTAGGTGATTGGGTATTTTTACTGCTACATCTCAAGAAAGCTATTTATGACAAGGAAAT
>APFE030831934.1:0-41705 GCA_000404065.3 Pinus taeda
AAAATCAAATTAATATTAATATCTAGATCATGCTTTTTCATATTTCAATTTCTTCCTATTAGAAAAATTAAAAGCTCAAATTAGTTGTAATGCAAAAATTGTTAAAAAAATTAAAAATTTCAAGAAAATTTACCAATTCTAAAAAATCTACAAAATCCCCAGTACAGCCCACAACTACAATTAGGCCAATCATTTTTTAACATAAAGATTAACCCATCTACTGTCCACTTAATAACAATAATAATAATTCTTTTTCTAACATTGTAATGATTTTATGAACCAAGCTTATTAAATAATTCCACATATTTTGATTGAAGTATTGCAATGGTTAAAATTAGGTTTTCTGTGAACATATGTTTGGAGCCATAGAAGCCTCAAAAAGTGAACGAAAACACGTGTGCTTTTATCAAAATAAGTCGATCGTTATTTTCTTATGTTCCTTATGGTGGTTGAGGTTGACATCTATAATCAAAATTAAACCAAGTACAATAAGATTTGCATACTTTATAGTTGTACCGAATATCAAACTCCACTGTAATTAGATCGAGCGTTATGATTCGATAAATGGATTGTTTTACTCCATTGTACCTCAATTGTAATTACATCAATTTAATAGGTTCTTTTTCTTCGTAATTCACAATATAGCTAATTTTACTAAATTAACTGTTTTTATATTAAAATATTTAAAGTTAATTTAAAATATTGAATAAAAAAATAATATATGTAACATATGGGATATTCTTGTATAGGATTGGTATGTTAGATTTAAGTCCTCTCTATGTTTTTTAAGACAATTTTTACCCTCAACATAATTTTACCTTCCAATTCTTCCTATAAAATTTAGAGACATTTATTAACTAGAAACTAATTCTTATTGAAACCAATATACTCTACATCACTAATAATTTTTAATTATTATAAAATAAAATATAATTATCTTAAAAACAAAACAAAAATTAACCTTTCCAAATGATTAAAATTTAAAAAATCAACACTTGTCAAAAAGAGAAGAAATTATGAAGCATTTTGTTTCTTTAAGTTTCTTTCTTTTTCATTCAATAGTCTAAGTGAAATTAAAACAATTATATTTATATAATATAATAATATAATATATATATATATTTCTATTTCCTTTTCTATTTCTATTTCTAATCTTATCTCTATTGTATTTAATATATTAATTAAATAATAATTTATTATAGAATTTTTCACTGTAGATTACCTGATAATGCAATATACTAAAGCAAAATACTTAATTTACTTCTACAATCAAACTTGTGGAAGATTAATCGATTTGAGCAAGATCAAACATAACACATATAACAGAGAAGAAGAATCAATACACATGAAACACAGAAGAATACTCTGGGTAAAGCCTCAGCTAAAAACCTCGCTATCTATATTATCATACGAGTGGAAATATCTCAGGATTACACAAAGCTTTAACTCTCACAGCTATCCATCTCTCAGTAGAATCCCTCACTGCTGCTCATACACAGTATAAACAGCTCATATGCCTTTCCTTTGCCCTCCAAGCATCCTATTTCCTTGCACGTTTTCCCTGGGTGTTCCTGCTGTAACCTTGTGTGACACTAATCTCACACACTGCTACAACACACTGTAACATTGTGCAAATCTCAAGGAATGAATTCCTTCTACATGCAAGAGATTTTCTTATAGGAAAATTCTTGCAACTGATAGTACATTGTCGCTACCTTTAATCTCAACTGGGTCTTTGTATGAATTGACATGCATAAGTTATTTATGAGAGAATATTGAGTTATCCAGAGTACACTAGTTTCATGCATGCATGCATTAATTGATTGAACTCACAATTAGTTCCTCCAACAGTTTGGAACTAATTTAACTAGACTTAACTTAGTTAAATGAGCTAACTAATTACAACTCAAATACAACTCATCCTTATCTCCTTAATTAAGGTATAACTTCTTCAATCAAAGGGACAATTGTTGCATGACTTGACAAAGACTTCATGTTTGATTTTCTCCAACTAATTAACTAAAGATGAATTAATTAATTATTTTTCAAACAACTGGTGAGACCAAATTCAAATTTTAATTCAAGGACAAATTAAAATTGGAATATTCTTGTTGCTACATTTCAACACTCCCTCTCAACAAGAAAGGGATTATCTTCCACCCCAATCTTGTCTCTATGGAACTCAAATTTACACTTTGACAATGCCTTAGTCAAATTTTCAGCATCTTGCTCCTCGGTCGAAATATATTGGAACAACATGATCCTCCTCGCCACATAGTCCCTAAGGTGATGATACCGAATGTCGATATGCTTGGACCGGTCATGAAATACTGGATTCTCAAAGAGATTGATACAACTCTGATTATCACAATAGATCAGAGTTGGATCCATCCTCTGATCAAACAAACTAAATAGAATTTTCTACATCCAGATGGCCTCGCATGCTATCTAACTTGCATCCATGTATTCTGCCTCTGCCGATCTAAGTGCAACTGACCTTTGTTTCCTGCTATACCAAGAAATTCCCACTAACCCAAGGTTGAAAATTCCTCTTGATAAGCTCTTTTGATCTGATGGACTCCCTGCCCTATCTGCATGAGTGAAGCCCTAAAGCTTCACTCTCTCTATCCATTTGTACCATAATCCATACTGAGATGTGCCTCTAAGGTATCTCAAAACATGCTTAGCTGCCTTCCAAAACAACTTGGTAGGCCAAAACATAGCTTGACTCAACTAGTTCACCACATAGCACAAATTTGGTCATGTGTTCACTAAGTACATCAGTGAACCCACAAGTTGCCTGTGTAGCTTCTACTACCTCTCCTAAAGTACCATCCTCCTTCCTCCAGTTACCTACTATAAGAGTCTGCATGGGCTTGCATTTCTCCATGTGGAATGTCCTGAGTATCTCATTGGCATACTTTCCCTACTCCCCATCCTTCTGCCGCACTTCCATGCCAAGGAAGTAGTGCATGAGACCCATGTCTTTCATCTCGAATTCTCTTGCAAGGTCCTCCTTGCAAGACATGATCAACTAATCATCACCTGTCAATATGAGATCATCAACATAAAGAACAATGATCAACTATTTACCTTCCATCATGATGTGGTATAGGTTCTCATTTGCTTCACTCTTTTTGAAACCCAACCCAGTGAAGTAGTTGTTGATCCTGATGTATGAAGCACGAGGTGCTTGCTTTAGCCCGTACAAAGTTTTCTTCAGTTGGCACACATGCGACTCATGATTGAAGGTCTCAAAACCTTTTGGATGCTCTATGTACACCTCCTCCTCATTCTTTCCATTAAGGAATGTAGTCTTCACATCCATTTGATGGATCTTCCTACCCATCTGTGCTGATAGTGCCAACATTGATCTGATAGATGAGTACCTTGCAAAAGGAGCAAAAGTCTCATCATAGTCAATCCTCTTGGCCTATGAGAAACCACGTGCAACAAACCTTCCCTTATGTTTCTCCACACTACCATCAGCAGCTTGCTTTTACCTTATAAGGTCAACAGGAACTCACAACTAACTTTTTCTCCGGTCTTGGAACCACATCATAAACATTGTTCCAAACTATGGAGTCATACTCCTCCACCATAGCATCAACCCAAATCAGCTACTGCATTGCTTCCTCAAAGGAAGATGGCTCAGTCTCAATACATTCCCCAACAAGGGCCATGTATCCAGTGTACCTATCAGGTGACCTCCTTTGTCTGCTCTGAGAAGATTGTTCTCCCACACTCTCTCTCACATCTAACAACAATCTGTCAACTTCCCTTGAGCACTTGTGCCCATCTCTAGAAGACTCTAATTGAGTGGATGCCTCCACTCCTGGAACCTTTGCATGCAACTGCTTCGCATTAGTCTGAATATCCTCCTCCTTAGGAACTAAAAATTCCTCCATAGCCTGTAGTTGTAGCTCCCTCTCAAGGGAAACTTGCATGGCCTTCTGCTCATTAAACTTTAGATCGCTGCATACCACTGTCCTCCAACTGGTAGGCAAGTACACCCGATAGTTGTGAGGTGTATTATTGTACCCCACAAGTATCCCCAACTCAGCTATCGGCTTAAGTTTATTTCGGGCATCTTCGGTCACATGGCAAAATACCAATGAGCCAAAGATCCTAAAGTAACTCACATCTAGTCTCTTCTCGGAGAAAGCTTCTTCTGGTGTCTTCATCCCAAGTATGTGATGTTGGGCTTCTATTCTACAAATAGATCATTGTGTTGCATGCCTCAACCCACAGATGAAGTGGTAGGCCTTGGTCATGCAGCATCGCTCGAGCTGCCCTACAATCATTTTGTTCTTCCTTTCGGCCACCCCATTCTACTGTGGGTTATGAGGTGTCATCAATTCCCGTTTAATTCCTTCTGCTACATAGAAGTCCTTAAACTCTTGAGAGACATACTCTCCACCATTGTCACTTCTCAAGGCCTTGACCTTCTTCCCTGATTCTTTCTCAGCCAAAGCTTTGAACTCATAAAGCTTTGAGAAGGTTTGATCCTTCTTCTACATGAAATAGATCTAGCATTTATGAGAAAAATCATCAATTAAAATCACATAATATCTTTGCTTCGCAATGGATGCCATCGAGAACGTTCCACACACATCTGTATGAACTCACTCTAAGATTGCCTCAGCTCGACTATCTCAATCATGAAAGGAAGACTTGGTGTACTTTCCCAAGGTACAACATTTACATGTATCTACTTGCTCAATTTTATCTTTGGGAAGTTTGATAGAGATATCTTGCATTATCTTCAAGGCCCCATGATGCAAGTAGCCCAACCGTCTATGCCATAACTCGCCAATGTCTTGGCTTTGCACCAATTCTACTTTTGAACTCAATGCAGCATAGTCATCCACCTCTATTTTGTAGAGATTCTTCACTCGAATCGAAATCCTCTTGGTTTGATCCATGGCTATGTGTCTCAGGAACACCTTTCCTTTACTGAATACAACATTGTAGCCTTTATCTTCCAACATTGCAACTGATACGAAGTTCTTCATCAATCCAGGCACATACTTCACATTTGTCAAGGTGAGAGGAGCTCCATGCTCCCTCTAAAAAGTAACTATGCCCAATCCTGAAACATTGTACTTCCCATCGTCACCCATATCTATGCGCATCTTGAGGTATTTCTCCTCCAAGGTGTTAAACAAACTCTTATCGTTGATCATGTGGAATGAGGCTTCACTGTCAAGGTACCAAACACAACCAACGATCGATGAAACCATACATGCGATAAGGGTAAAATCCAATTCGAACTGAGAGGCCAGTGCCTCACCTTCTGATCCTTTTGAAGATCCCTTCTTGGATTTATTCAATGGACAATCAGTTGCATAATGGCCCACCTCATGACAATTAAAGCAACTCACTTTAGATTTGTTAATCTTCTTCCCACCATGGGAAGAACTCAATTTGGAATGGGAAGCCTTCCCTTTCCCTTTCCTTGCCTTACTTGCTAAGGCTATATTTTCTTGATCATCATGCTCAGATGAAGAACCATCTCTAGTGCTTCTCTTGATCTCCTCTTGCATTAGATTTGACCACAATCGTTCCCAATCTAGCAGTTTCTCTCTTCCATTCAAAGAGTCCTGGTAGCTATGCCAACTCTTAGGAAGACCGAGGAGAGAAACACTCAACATATCATCATCATTTATAGTTATTCCTACACTACCAAGCTCATCTCTGCAGGCGTTGAGCTTATTCAGATATGTAGAAATAGTCTTTCCCTTTTCACACTTGATTTTCTGAAGCTTTTCCTTGAAAGCCAGTTTCCTTTGGCTGTTGTTGTTCCGATAGATATCCTTCAATGTCTTCCACATTTACAACGAAATCTCCTTCCCATGGAGACGTGGGACAATATGGTCTCGAACTCCCTCCAAAAGAACATGCCTCGTCTTTTCCACACACTTCTTCCATTTAACCAATTCTTGGGCATTAGCTAAATCCGTCTTGGGGATTTCTTGATCAATGAAATGATTAAAACTATTGTCTTCTAATACCGCTTCCATGCGATCCTTCCATGCTATATAATTCGAGTTGCCATCCAGTGCATACTTGAGTCTCAAGCCATTGAATGCCATTGATGAACTTAGAGGTATGATAAGAATTCGATTTTACCTCTCCAACCAAGAACTTCAAAATTAAAATTTTCCCTTCTTCAGTATACAGTTTACTGCTTCGATCACGTTTTCTCTGATACCATGTAGAAATTCTCATTGTAGATTACCTGATAATGAAATATACTAAAGAAAAATACTTAATCTACTTCTACAATCAAACTTGTGGAAGCTTAATCGATTTGAGAAAGATAAAACACAACACATATAACAGAGAAGAAGAATCAAGACACATGAAACACAGAAGAATACTCCGGGAAAAGCCTCAGCTAAAAACCCCACTATCTATATTATCATACAAGTGGAAATATCTCAGGATTACATAAAGCTTTATCTCTCACAGTTATCCAGCTCTCAGTACAATCCCTCAGTGCTACTCATAGACATAATAGACAACTCATATGCCTCTCCTATTCCCTCCAAGCCTCCTATTTCCTCACACAGTTTTCCTTGGGTGTTCTTGCTATAACCTTGTGTGGCACTGATCTCACACCTTGCTCCAACACACTGTAAAACTGCGCAAATATCAAGGACTGAATTCCTTCTGCATGCAAGAGATTTTCTTATAGGAAGATTCTTGCAACTGATATTAAATTGTCCCTGCCTTTAATCTCAACTGGATCTTTGTCTGAACTGACATGCATAAGTTATTTATGATAGAATATTCAGTTATCTAGAGTACACTAGTTTCATGCATGCATGCATTAACTGACTGAACTCACAATTAGTTCCTCCAACAATTTGGAACTAATTTAACTGGACTTAACTCAGTTAATTGAGCTAACTAATTACAACTCATCCTTATCTCCTTAATTAAGGGATAACTTCCTCAATCAAAGGGATAACTGTTGCATGACTTCACAAAGACTTCATGTTTGATTTTCTCCAACTAATTAACTCAAG
The DNA here is from genome assembly GCA_000404065.3 of Pinus taeda. Lineage (NCBI taxonomy): Eukaryota > Viridiplantae > Streptophyta > Pinopsida > Pinales > Pinaceae > Pinus > Pinus taeda. Next base: position 7,035 of record APFE030831934.1, read on the forward strand.
ATGAATTAATCAATTATTTTTCAAATAGCTGGTGAGACTAAATTCGAATTTTAATTCAAGGACAAATTAAAATTGGAATATTCTTGTTGCCACATTTCAACATTTATTATTATTAATTATTAGTATTAAATATTAATAATTAATTAGTTATATTAACATATATATTAATTATAATTATAATAAGGTAATATCATTATAATATTAATTATAATTATAATAATGTAGCATTATTATAATATTAATTATAATAATAATAATAATATACTATTATATTAACATAGGGTACATCATTGTGGCAGTTGTACCAAAATTGCATAGTATTTAGTTGAATTGTGTAAGCACAAAAAATGCATGAGACAAAAAGAAGACCCCAAAAAAATTCCAAAAAGGCTAGCTTGAGCTAGGAAGCTAGGTGCATAATAATCAGAAGAAGATGGATTGAGGGGGAAAGATAGATTCGAACCAACATACCTACATTTTGAGTATACAACTCCAACTAAAGAAGACATCAGAGGACAGAGAACATGGATAACTTGGTGGTTTTGAAAAACATGTCTGGTTCCATTTGTAGATCCACACCCTGCTTTGGTCCCTCTTTCATATTTGGTGTTGTATCATTGTAATCCCCATCTTCTAGCTAGAGGTGAACAATTGACCTGGGCGTCATTCCCGCACTCGAGTGATTGACTAGTTTCACTAATGTGGAAGTGATGTCCTAAGTAGGAGGTGGGATCGTGTTGAGGTTTGGCCACTACACTATTCTAGGAGGGTATTCACTACCACTGCCTTTCAGAATTCTAGTGTCTTGGTATAAAGCAGTCGTGAGACTTTGAGATGATGAGGCAGAGGTAGAGGTGTTTGAAAAATGTAATTGAAGGTCTAGAGCATCGACCATTTCCTTCATCACAACTTTTCCTCAACCATGGTAATAATCCAAGTCGAGAGCCTCAAGCGACAATGAGCTCTCCTCATGATCCTGAAGTTGGCGTCCAATCACCTTTTTTTGAGCCTAAGCATTGTCACCCACATTGTGGAGCTCTTCAAATTCTAGCTCTTCCATCATACTCTGGTACTGATGAGGGATGTTGACATCAAATCTATCCGTGGCCAAACTGTACAATGGTGGAAGTAGGGTTCTTACTCTACCTCTACCCCAGCTGTAAGGGCGACCACTTTCACAGACCATCTGTGTGTAGTGATAGTGAACATAGACAAAGGACACACTCCTCGGGAGTGGAGCGCAACTAATTTTTTGGAGAGGTTTCCTAGACATTCGTTTGAACTCTCGACTAGTATTTATAACTAGGCCTATTATGGCCAATTGAGGAGACAAATACAACTGGTGTGCCTAGAGAGTTAATCTTCATAGGCTGTAGGAATGCCACCTTACCTCACATTATAAATGCGTGTGTACACGGATTAGTGAAGATGCATGGGAGCATCGTCCATGGGGGATTTCAATGATTGAGGGCATGTATACCATTGTAAGTAGGGGTGTTATCTGTGGCCACTTATTAGTCACCCACATCCAGGGAATAATGTATTTTTATTAATTAAGATAATATTAATTAATTATTAATATTAAATATTAGTAATCAATATATATATATATATATATATATATATATATATATATAATATATATATATATTTATTTATATATTTATATATATTAATACAGATATATAAGATATTATTATTATTATTATTATTATATTATAAATTAATTAATATTATTAATATAAATGTAAATAATCCGTAGTATTAATATTAAAATAAATAACTTTTAATTGTAAATATATTTCCATATTTTAGGGGTTTTTATGCATCTATTTCTTTTTTCACATGATCTCCTTTTATTTCCTATTTATTACTATTTGGCATGATCATTTTTTTTTACATTCTCATTCCGATGATGAACCTCATAAGCATGTATGAAACATTGATAACTAAAATCTCATGCTATGGATATAGAATCAAATCCCCAGCTAAACAATTCTCATTAAATCCCTTTATGAGCAAATTAAGTCAGTTAATTTTACCATATTTTTCTTGAGAAAAATAAGTTACTTGATGCCTATGGCAATAAAGGTGCCATGTTAGTAGAAGGGATTTGTAAAATTATTTTATTGCGGCAAACATCTTTAATTGTTAAGTTCATTCTTATTCAACATTATCATTCAAACATTTATACCCTCATGTAGTGATGGTGAGATAGATTTTTACATTAGAAATGAGAGTTTTAATCAACTGTAAGATGATGGTGAAAAATTTAATTATGGGCTCAATTGACTTACATCTTAAGAATAGAATGATTCAATGGGATTTACCACCTATGGATCAATATTTTCAAAGGGGAAAGATAGGAGTTGGACCTATTGGATGTCATTGGAGAATATGAATGGTATTAACTTCCTTAGCAATATTGACTGGGCTCGTTCCATGTATACATGACAAATATTAAATATCTTACTAAATGTGCTAATTCTATTTCATTTGGCGCATTAGAAATCTTGGTTATGGGTTCATAGTCTCTAGAGGATTGTTCTTGATGTATAATTTTTTATATTTGTTATGGTCCTTAAGTCTATGAAGTCTTGGTCTATGATGTGTGGTTTCAACAATTATTTTTGGCCACAACTATATTTATGAATGACAACTTAGTTTGCTTCTTACAATTTAGTTATTGACATGTGCACTATCTCTAGTGGCACATTGTCATTGTCATTGTCATTGTGCTTTGTGAGCTTCTGGATTGAAAAAAATTGAAATAAGGAGTGAAAAAAAGAATGTTGAGGTACATTGCAATGCAATGAATTAGGCTATATGCTAAAATAATTGGAAGGATGAATTTATGCATATTATAAGAAAATAAAAATAGTGTAAGAGATAGCTCTATAGTGGACATAGCCAAGCCTATTTTTGCTGGTTTTCTAAGGGAAGAATGTGGTGGATGCCTTTATGGAAATATATAGATAGAAGCACTCATAGTTTAATGTGTAAATTCAATATTTGTGGTTGATTGCCTTGGTCTTTCCTTATAAAATCTTTTATCTCATCTAATGGTCAATACTAGCTTGTCAAAATATTCCTCCTCTTATGGTTAGTCATTGGCCTCGTAGTTCATTTGAGGCAATCCACATCTTCCAAATCTAGAACCGAGAAATGACATAGGTGCCTTCGACCTTGTAGCCTACTTTAATGAAGGAAAAAAATTAGACACAGAAGGAACTATATGCAAGTTGATGATTGTTTGAGCATTGAAACTAGTAGCATATATTTATGTTTATTTACACGTTTTTTTGAAATTGGTTTTTTAATACACTTGCCGACCCTTATAATATTGAGTTGGTGGAATTGAAAATTAAAATAAAATTTAACCCACAAATTTTTTTCCAACAACAATGTTATATAAAATACCATAACAAAAGACCCATTTCCAACTGGTAAAAAATAAATTTTAAATCTCTTTAAATACCTAACAAATAAATAATTAACTTTTGTATTTTCTATGTTTTCCCATATGTATGAATTATTATACGCATTTAAATATTAAAAAAATGATAAAATGAGTTCTTGTAAAATTTAATTTCTTTTCGGCTGTGAAATCATTTTCGGTGATAAAATGAATTTAAATATTTTCTCTGCATTTAAAAAATATAAACCATTTTAAACATATCAAAACTATTAAAATAATCCATCCTTTAAGTTCTCATTAAACAACTATAATTTTAAACCATTTTTTATTAAATTTATGAAAAGCAAAAAATTGTCTATTTCTTCAGTGATAATATTAAAATCGAGATCGTAGCTGTTGCTCTATGCAAATTTGCCCGCCTTCCCTTTTCCTGACATTGTAATAATTTTAAAAACCAAACTTATTAAGTGAAGACATTGAATTAGCGTGCTAAGCTCTAATAATATGTCATTATCAAAATTAGGTTTGACGTGGACACACATTTAGAGCCACATCATATCAAAGAACCTTCTACTTAAGCAATGCGACACGTAGTTATCCAAATGTCTTAATACTATTTTGCTTTAACGAAGACACGTGTGATGTTATAAAATCTGATCAACAGTTGATGTGACTTTTCTTGTTGCATCGCATTCCACGTTCGATATTATTAATATAATGCGGCCACGAATGCTTACATTAATATTATATTGCCGGGAAAGAGAGTATTTGTAAGTTTCGAAGGGAGAGTGGTTAGCCGGAAATGACTAGGTGAGAAAAAGGGGTTTTGGAAGGTGAAATGAAGGTGGTGTTGCACGTAAACAGGAAGGGTGGAGAAACTAAATTACCAAAAATTTAGACAAAAGGAGGGGGATAGTCAATTCCCATGACGTCACCTTGATTGTCTAGGTAGAATATTGATACGATGGGCATTAAATTAACGAATAGTGATGCAGCGTTTTTTTTCTTTGGTGAGGCAGCCACTTATTGGTTCCATGGGGTCGAGATTTCATATGTCAAAAAGTAGAGGTGCTTCCTCACCTAACATTGCCCGGAGTCAAATGCCTCCAATAAAATAGTCCCCTAAGGCCAGAACACATTTACATTTTAAAACATCAAGGTCTATATTTTAAAATGGAATATTATTTATTTTATTTTAAATAATTTTATTTTCTTTTTAAATAAAAAATAGACTATTTCAAAATAAGGAATATGGTTTCACTTATTATTTTATTTTAAATGCAAGGTTCCACAACATGTGTTATATCACAATCACAAAACCTAGAAAGTACACAAAAATCATTATGTAGTCACAACCACAAATTATTGCTAAATTTATAAATTTGGATGTGATATTGAAATTGATTAAGAATAAGTAAGAATGGATGATAGTGCCTTAAATTTAATATATATTAAATTGATAAAATTTTATATAGGAAATTGTATTTATATATATATTTTTTTAAATTATAAATATTTTTTTATTCTCAAATTTTATAGGTGTATTTTTATTCTTTGAGAGCTTTATGATTGGAAAGAAGTTATGTATATCATTTTTTTCTACTTTTATGAAAGCGATTGTATAGCTACACTTTCACCTTTAAGGGGTCAACACATCTTTCCCATCATCTTTACCTCCTCGATATTGACATGTTTCTCTTTCACACCTTCATCATGATGGGGATTGATTTATATATTCATTTGCTATAGTGGGAATGAGCATATACATTCTTCCCATCTTTAAAACTTATCTTCCCCTCACACATTCACCATAGTCGGAATATGTGCCTACATTGTTCCCCATCTTCAATTGTTGACATTTACTATCCCCTTCATATCCTTGTCGTAATAGGGGTGAGCGTATGCCTTCTCCCCCTAGGGAGGGAATTAGTGTATAGATGGTCCCCCATATTCAAATGTTGATAGATTGTCTTCCCATCACACCTTCATAAGGGTGGGGATGGGTGTACACCTTCTCCCCCTAGGGTAGGAATGAGTGTATTCCTTCTCCACCCATGATAGAAGTTGAGGGAAAGAAGGTGTGTACATTTTGGATCATGAGGTTTGGGCGATGCACATCTTCACATCCCCCCTCAAAAGGGTAGTTTTTTTAAGCGGTTTAAAGAAGAGTGGCTGAAAGAGGTGTAGATATGCACAGTTGGATATTATTTTTATGTACAAAAAACATACTTTCATCCCTTGGGAAGGTTCCCACCATGAAATGATATCCATGGGAAACAACAATAACATTATTAGTGACAAATTTTGTTGTGTGGATAATGTTGAATAATTTAGCAATGTTATGGATGAGGGATTATTTAAAGTGCATGCACACACATAACGAAATATGAATTTGTCTCACAATTAAACTGTTGTTATTTGTATGAATTATGCACAACACACAACCAACACATATCAACAATTACAAGGGCCACTAGGTAGGGAACTTTGAATCCGAAACTGTCCATTTTCCCATACACATTACACAAAACAATTGGAAATCCCCATAAAACATGGTCTTGAATTTGGTAATATTATCAAACTGAGAGATTGATATCATAAAAACTTAAAAACTCCCCCAAAAAGAACGTCAACTTGACAACTTTTAATATAAATTTTCACCATGCATGCACATACCCAATAAATCCACACAATCAAAATAATAAGATAACACAATATTAAAAATACCTTACAATAGCACATAGATAACAGTGACAAATTAAAAAAATAATGTGACACATGGCATCTATATGTCAACTAAATAAATAACTTGCAGAAAAAGTTGTAATGAAATTGACTTAAACCTCAAAATCAACGTACAAAATAACAAAATGCAAAACTTCAAGTACAAGTAATGTGTTAAAAGTCAAAATACATAGAAATTTTAGCACTATTAAGATTCTTTTTTATTTAAAGTATTCACTATGAACTTTTCTTATACAAACATCTATAAATTTTCATAACTTTTAGTGGAACTTTATATTTATATTACAAACATGTATAAAATTTCAATAAGTTTTTAATGGAACTTATATATATATATATATATATATATATATGATATATATAATATATAAACTTGATAAAAAATTAGGATTGTTAGATGTATAATAATTTTCCTTTTCTTTTCATAGATTTATCTCTTCGAAATTGTATTCTAAATATATACTATGATTTTTTCCCTTATTTAATTTTTAAAAATAATTAATCTTCAAATATATAAAAAATATATTATATTATAAATTTATATTATAAGTTAATTTTTTCATATAATTTAAAATAATACGAAAATGTATTTATTTTTTTTAAATTAATAAAATTTAAAAATTATTAAATTTTTGTAAAAAAATTCAAAATACTTAAATATATTTTCTATATTAAAAAAAAAAATCATTAAATTTAAAAAATATATTTCTTAATAATAAACACTAAAAAAATCTAAATTATAAAATATTTAATCTTTTCGTTTTAGATATAAACCATATTAATATTATAAATATCTTGAAATTGCTAACACAATGTTTCTCTAATTTCTCCACCTCTATTTGGATTTACTCACTCCCATTTTCAAACAAAATAATAAAAATAAACCCAAAATCGAAAGAGCGTAACCTGGATCCATTAAATACAGATTAATTAGAATATAAATATTATTTCAATTTTTTATTTCTTTTCTCTTCTTTCCCGGGCAACTAGACATTATTATAAGAGAAACCTTAAAATTAGGTTAGAGGTCAACGATATTATATTATAATTAATGTAAAATAAATAAATTAAAAGAAAAGCGTCGACGGCGCCAATGCTTCTGATTCGACCGGACCCACAACGTGGCCGGATTCTGGACGTTGAATGAAACCGGTGGCTTCAAAGGAGGACCACCGTCGGATCGAACGATAACGTGTAGATTCCAGTGAGCGAGCAGTTGGGGCCGGGGAGCGGGCAGCTCTGAGAAGCTCCCAAATGGATTGAGTGGGTTGGGATTTCGTATTATAGTTGATGAAATTGTTATTTTCTCGGGGTAGATGAACTTAAATATCTTGTCATGCACGGATTGAGGCTTCTGCATCAAGTGAATTTGGGGGAGGAACTGTAATTGTTATTATTTATGTTTGCTTTCATGGCCACAGGTTTCCCTTCATAACCATACTTTTCAGATTTCCCTTCACAGCCATGGGTCTCAATTTTTCCTGCATCTTCCAATTGATGAAGCTATAGGAAAGTGTAGAGAGATAGAGCTGTACATATTCATTTGATGTGCTCTTTGTGTCAGGTTTGGGTCGATTTTATGTATAGGGCGATCTGACAACAACGTTTATTGGGCTGTATTCCTTGCAAATTTGGTAATGGGTTCTGAGAATTCAGGCCAAACTCCTTTCTGTTCCTCTGTAGGGCAAACAGATAGATTGCCATAATTCTATAGCAAGAACAGTCAGGGCTGTGGGAGGACAGAGGCTATTTAGGACAACAAAGGCTCCAGAGATTGGTACTGCTGCCCTTTAATTTTCATCAGTGTGAAGCATCCGTAGCTGTGGGGTTGTTTCCTGTTATGGGAGATAGACAGAAGGGTACGAGAATTTAGCCTGTGTAGGGTTTGGTTTACTTTTTGAATTGATGGGTCTGTGTGCCCACTAGTGCAGCTAGCTTGATGAGAGTTTACAGGACTGGTTGGTGGTATCAATTAATCATCTCTGTGGATCGAACCAGAGGGAGTATAATAGGTAGTTTGGCTTGTGGATGATTGTTGAGTTGGGAATGGAGTCTACGTTGAATCCTATGAATAATGCCCGCGAAGCCGAGGACGAGGCCGAGGAGAACAGCCAGCTGCCTCCTGGGTTTAGGTTTCATCCGACTGATGAGGAACTGGTTACTTACTATCTCACCAAAAAGATTTTGGACAGCACCTTCTCCGGGCGTGCAATTGCAGAGGCCGACCTGAACAAGTGTGAGCCTTGGGATCTCCCAGGTACATATATATATATATATTAATATAAATATAAAAATATAAGTATATATACATGCTATATCACCATTTTAGGACATTTGATTTTGAAGTACTTTGGAGGACATGGAATTATCTTCCCTGTACTGGTCTAGTACTCCCTAACCCTATCATCAATATGATGGGAGAACCAGTAAAACAACTGGTTTCTTGCAAGTTTCAGATTTTGTGGATGCAAAATGTGGATTAGGTAGAGTTTGGAAGGGGTAGACTGATTAGGTTTTTCAAGCTTTCACACGGGGCTATTAGCCTAATGTCGAGTTAATTCATTAGGTTTCTGCATTTTCATGGCCATTTTAGCTTCAATTTCATTTTCTGAAGCTTGTCTTGTTCGGATCATTTATATTTTTCTGGATCAACATTCTTCAAAAGATTTGTGTCCTAGAAAAGCGTGTAGCAAATGTTAGAATAGAACGTGGGATCAAGGTGGTCGGTTCAGTCTCTACCGAATCTACAGTCCACAAAAAAAACTAGAGGGAAAAGTCAAATTAGGTCATTTATTAAAATTTGTATCTTATTCAGATCAAACGTTAAGAATAAGATATTTGTATTTATGTTTGTCCAAGATCGTAGGATAGAAAATATTACATCAAGACTGTGTTGATGTGGCAGTTAAATTTATAAGAATTCTCTAAGGATCTGACAGTTTATAACATATTCACTTTGTAGTTTTGTGTTAAAATAGTTTATCTGTTGTGTGTTAATTTGGGTTTTCAATTATTTAGGATTTGATGATTCTCAGGATTGATATATCATAATGAAATTAATATGATTTGAATTAATAAACAAATGAAGATTAAACCTTACAATGGCTAATAAACAAATGAAGATAACTTGATTTGGAAAAATTCCAGTTATGTAAACTATTTGAAGTTTTAAAAACATGGAGGGTTGGTACGTTACATATTTATACATAAAACAAAGGAATACATATGATTTGAATCAGTGATCAGGTAAACATTAAATTTTATATTAATTTATTTAAAATCAAATTGGGTTATCGGACTATATTCTTTCGCATGCGGTCTTGTCACTGTAATATTTGATCTTTTAATGAACAGTCTTAGATATTGGTAGATTCAAAATGGATTTCATATTGTCAAAGTATTATGCTATAACAATATTTTGACAGTACCATGATAATATGTGTGCAGGGAAAGCTAAAATGGGGGAAAAGGAATGGTACTTTTTCAGCCTCAGAGACCGCAAGTACCCTACAGGTCTTCGTACCAACAGAGCCACGGAGGCTGGATACTGGAAAACAACAGGGAAGGATAGAGAGATTTTCAATTCACGATCATCTGCACTGGTTGGAATGAAGAAAACGCTGGTTTTCTACAAGGGCCGAGCTCCCAAAGGGGAGAAAACGAACTGGGTAATGCACGAGTATCGTCTCGAGGGCAAATTTTCCTACCATCGCCTGCCCAAAAACTGCAAGGTACGTAGATAAAAAGCATTAGGTGCTTTTAAATTTTTTTGTTCTTTTTAATATATCTCGAATACCATGAATATGTTTATTTGTCTATAGTTGTTTAAAACGATAAACATGACAGGAGGATAAATAACGGTAGCAAATATAACACAGTGCATTAGTAATTTTCTGATTTCAAGGAGTGTAATACACAAAGATCTGCCCCACCATGGGTTTAGAGCACCCTCTTGATGCAAAGAAATCAACCCAAAAAATAAGATATCTAATGTGTATATGCTTGGACCCAAAACCTAAGATATCTGATGTGTATATGCTTGGACCCAAAACCTAAGATATCTGATGTGTATATGCTTGAACCAAAAATCCTGAGATATCTGAATGTGTATATGCTTGGACCCAAAACCTAAGATATCTGATTTATATATGCTTGGACCCGAAATCTAAGATATCTGATGTGTATATGCTTGGATTTGGTGCAGGATGAATGGGTGGTGTGCAGAATTTTTCAGAAGAGTGCGGGAGGGAAGAAGACATCCATAGGTTTGTTGAGCAGAAACTCATATCTTGAGCTACCGGGCTCTCCATCCTTGCCCTCACTTTTAGAATCTCCTTACAACACAGCAGCATTGAATGATCAGGAAACAGGATCCATTGAAAGCGAATCGGGAACTAATTCTGCAAAGGCTTATGTGTCCTGCTTCTCCACAGCCATGGAATATCCTAGGGCCAATTTTACAGGACACCATCTTCACCAGTATCAACGTGGCAACAGCTCGAATTATCCTGATTCTTCTGATCAACTATCAGAGATGGCTAGACTTATGAAGCAATCTTCATATATGCATAATTTCATGCTCAATGATCCAAGGATTCATATGAATATGATGCCTGCAACTGCACTGTTCTCATTATCCAATATGAGACGTGATAATATTAGTGCAATGCTGGACCACCAATCAGGCATTCAGCAGCTGCCAGTTTTGCCACCCCCTTTGCTGTACAATCCACATATGCCTCTACAATCTAATTCTTCCAACATGGGCTTTCCCCAAGATGTAAACATCTCTACTTTGCATTCTTCAAAGGCCCTGGTTAGCCAGTCTGCAGGAAGCTCAATGGAGCCATCTTCTAGCTCTGGTGTACATCATAGAACATTAAGCAATGACAATACTATGGGAGCTAATAATTCTGTGGCCAACTTTCAGTGGAATAACGATGGCCTTTCTCAAAAGATATTGTCTCAACCTATTCAGGATGCGGATGGGGCTCAGTGTATGAACCCAGACATGAACGATGAAATGACTTCTGTTGTCTGTAATCGACTGGATCGACCACTTGATCAACTGGATACTTCTGCAGCTCCTCCAGTGGACTTTGATTCTCTCTGGAATATCAGAGAGCATTTATTTTAATGAACCTCAGAAAAGCATTCTGTATATACATGACAAAGCTGTTTTCTGCATTTATGAGAAACAAAATACCTGTTCTCCAAAGAGGACGTCCAAAACAGTGAGAAAAAGCCCACTAATCTCATCAAAATGATTATTTTACTGTCATAGTTCTGTTCCTATGTAACCTTAGCTGGACTAGAAGTTCTTCTCAATTCAGTTCGGCCCCAGGACACTGATCAAAATTTGTTAAACAAATTACTTGTTTCTTGTTTCAAAATAGCAATGTCATTGAAATGTGCAAAGTTGCCTATAATGTAACTGAATGAATAATTTATTAGTACTCTTGACATCACTATGCTGGGCCATCATCTCTGGAATATGGAGCATTGTTTTATTATAATGGTCCAGCCTTGTGTTTCTGGTTTTTTGGGTTTTTTTTAGTAAGTTAAGCCTAGGTTTGGGCTATCCTGTCCCTGTTAATCAGATAGATGAAGATCAATAGTTTCAGCTATTCGGTTTATTAGATGGCTGAAGATCGATTTATTCATAATAAGATGATTATCACCAAGATTGTAAGGATTCAAGATTGTAAGGATTCAACTTTGTTTACTTGAACTGCTATATTTCAATACTATTTATTGTGGTTTCAAAATTTTCTGACTCCAGTATACGAGTCCCTATATTTTTCAAGAAAATAGATACAGGCTGGTCTGCATCAAAACATTTAATATGATTTAAATTGCCAGCAGAAGATGTGATCAGCTCATTACTCGCTATTTCAATATCGATACAGACAGCTTATTCTTTGTGTCGTTCGATATTCTGGGTGACCCTGTTATCCTTTGAAAATCTTTAGTGCAGTAAACATCAAATGCTTCTTCGAGGTTGTATACGACCCGATCTTGCAAAGGAAATCCGTATGATAACAACTAGACATAGCAGCTCTATGAACCGTTGCAAATACTTGCAGACCCGTATCGTTGAACTTTGAGGTAACTTAGTGTTTCTTTCAGCGTCGCTTTCTGATACCATAAAAGCTAATATAATAAGGAAGAATATTAATTCATAATAATAATGGTGTTATACTAAGAAAGAATATTAATTCGCAATAATTATAATGTGCTTATTTACAGCTTTGTTTCTATTTTTGAAACAGTTTTAGCTGGTACTACATATCCGGATATCGTAAGTGAATAATGGTATTGAGTGTATTAATAATTCAGTATCTGCCACGTGTAAAGAGGTTTAAATGGGTTAAGGAATAAATCTCTTTTCCTTCTGGAAAATGGAGAAAAATTTACACGAAGAGAGAATGATTTGAATACTTTTAACCAAATGAATTTATAATATTTATAATATTGGTTTTTTATGATATTAATTAATTATTATTTACATTATATGTAAATTAATATTTTTATAATAAAAAAAATTATTTGTAATTTTTTTAATATTAAGTTATTATTGTAAATATGTATAATTGTTTTTCTACATTGATTTATAATTAGTCTAGATTTATTTTAATTTAGAGGCATGGAATCTTAATAGGTACAGATTTCTTTTTTGAGTTTAATACTAGAGGAAATGTTTGCACCTTACCCTCTTGGTGATTGATAGATATGGGGATCCTAGGTTAAGATGGATCTAAGTTGGTTTCAAACATTCATACAAAATTTGTTGAATATCTAATTATTATGACCATTTTAAATATGTTAAAAATGTCTAACATTAATTTGGTCAGTTTAATTTTAAATTTGTTTAATTATCTCAGTTTGTTGAGATGAGAGAGGCTTTTAGTAATTTGAATGATGAAATAAAATTTTGAATGCAAAGTGACAATGTAACAATGTTGAATGATAAAAAATGTGAAAAATAAGAAGTAGTCAATTACAAACAATATCAATATCAAATTGTTTTCTTCTACTCTTCTTATTGTCACACCTATTAGTTTTTCTATCTTTTCATATCAAAAATATGAAAGAGCAGTTGAAATCATAGATCATTCAAATATTTAACTCGAGATACTATAGTAAACAACATACATTGTCTCTCTTGCTCACCAATATTAATAGTAGTTTTCTCTAAAGTCAATCATTGTGACTTATGGAGTGTTAAACCCCAAATAAATTTCAAATTACCTCGTTAGAATGCAAAGTGATTAACAAAGAATGCAAAGTGATTAACAAAGTTGAATGATGAAAAATGAGAATAAACTCGAGATACTATAGTAAACAACATACCTTTTCTCTCTTGCTCACCAATATTAATAGTAGTTTTCTCCAAAGTCAATCATTGTGACTTATGGAGTGTTAAACCCCAAATAACTTTCAAATTACCTCGTTAGAATGCAAAGTGATTAACAAAGTTGAATGATGAAAAATGAGAATAATAAGAAAGAAGCCAATTACAAATTGTTTACAGTTTCAAGAAGCTAGCATTTCAGGTAAGTGAACATTTTATTTAGGATAAAACTTCATGTATTGTATTTATGGTTGAATTATTGTAACAAATAACTCAATGCACGTTATCAATAATATTTTTTATGTGCTTACACTGAAATCAATGCACACTATTAATCTAATTACTTTGAAATTAATGTACTTCATACATCTAGTTGCATCAAATCAAAAAACAACATCTACACTGAAATAAATGCATCTAGTGAAAACAATCAAATAGGATTAAAAATCAACATCTATACTGAAATCAATGTATCTAGTGCAAGTAATCAAAATAGGATTAGAAATCCTTGGTTTAAGTAAACCTATTTTTAAATATTCATTTCTTATTCTATTATTATTAATTAAATTTAACTGGTTTGAATTCAATAGTATTTTAATTAAAATAATAATAATAATAAGAATAAGAATAAATAAAACAAAACAAAATGATAATAATAAATATATAAATTTATTCAACAACTAATTTTTAACGGATAATTCCTAATAGCCAGTTTCCAACAACTAGCTTTGGAACTAGATGCATCTCTTCTATTTAAACATTCTCATTGAGTGATTTTTTCACCTTTGTCCTGAGGATGAACCACATTAGATGGTTCGAAACGTCTTGGACCAACAACTTATGATGTGACTAATCTAAAACACATTATCAAAATCACGATTAGAAATCAATATATACACCAAAACCAATGCATCCAGTGTAAGCAATCAAATAGGAGTAGAAATCAACATCTACACTGAAATCAACATCTACACTAAAATCAATGCATCTAGTGCAAACTATCAAATAGGATTAGAAATTGACATCTACACTGAAATCAAAGCATATAGTGCAAGCAATCAAATAGGATTAGAAATCAACAACTATACTAATCAATACATCTATTTTAGTGAACAACCAAAATATTCATGAATTTCTAGATCGAACTTCTATGTCTGTATATGTAACACCCTACTCCCACATCTACCTAAGTAACCGACCAACCTGGGTAAACATGTGACAAGATGCTACTATAATGGGATTCAACCTACTATGTGACCTTAAGGAAGTGGAATAGATAGAAACACAACACACAAACCTTCCATATCAGTAACATGACTCCTAAGAACCATCCTAACATCTCACACAACCAACCCTTGGGTCCCTCTAATTTTTTAGGCCAATTAACCCCCGAACTCTCCCATGATATGGGAATGCCTACATCCATAGCAATCTGGATGCTCCCATGGCATGGTACGTTAGTATCCAGAGAATATTTTTCTTACCGTTATGCGAGTGTCCCTGGGATTTGAACCACTATTTTAGGCCCAGAGCCCAGGTCACTGCCCATAATTAAATGGCACCTTCAAAACAGAAAGATAACAAGGGAATTATGATACAAATGCAATTACTTGAACAAGCCCTTGACTGGACCCATACTAACCATGACACAGATTCCGTCCAACATATCACAAATATGTAATCTACAGGTGTAAAAAACATATATAAACATATGAGTCTCATACTTATTTGATAATCGCTAAGAAGCATTGTTCCCTTATATCATAGCTAAATTATCATCTATTTAGTCATAGATACATTATTCATTCATTTACAAATAAAAACATGAGGAGAGCCATACATGATCATTGTCATAAAACATGCTTATAACCAACATAATAACAACATAATATCATGGATGCATCAGCCATAGAATCCACATATAAACTAGTACATTTACACATAAGATACCAAGGAAATAACTTCTTATTAATGAATGCAAAAGCCAACACTGTATGGGACTACTACGTTCCACCCGACCATAGAATGGTTGAGCCAATTGTCTCTTCAACCATTCACCCCCATTCCACATTCCAAGCATGAATGTGGGACTCAAACCAAAAGAACCAGCCAGGGCATCTCGAGGCTAAACCGCCATCATACATCATCGATCACTAGGCCAACATAATAAACAAGTAATAACAGGATTTACCATGATCTCTACCAGATCACTAGGCCAAAACAAGCATGGATTCCACCGATTTTTCCACCTACATCGTGAGGAGTTTCCCTGTCTCCTAGTCTCTCGGGCTTTACCGCAATCCACTCCGTATCACTAGGCCCTAAACTGAGACCCACTCTCCACGCTTTATAGCATGACCATCCTGAGATTATTAGGCCTGATGGAGAGCACCCACCTCTAGGCTTTATCGTATGTCCTGCCATTCACCAGTCGAGGATTCCTAGGCCCCCTGAGGCAAAACAAAATTTGGATATACCACAGCCCACAGTCCGGTTCAGGAGTGACTAGGCCATGTGTTCTATTATTCAGAGATCCACCTTACTCAACTTTGAATCCATTCGCCAATCCAGCTCAACCAAAACATGAGAACCCCATCACATCATGGGTACCTAGAAATGCCAAGGCTAGGCTAAAAAGACTGTCACACCTGACAAAACCCATGCCATAACAACAAAATAACCACATGCAATACCATGCATGCCAAATCTAGCAAGAAAAACACACATGAAAATCAATACCTACGAAGAATCATGTTGTAGCTGCTTAATCATATTCTTCTTTGCTTGCTCCTTCCTTCCTCTTGCCTTCTTTTCCTTTCTAGATCTGATGCAAAGCCTGAGAAAAATCTTGCCAACTAATCCTCATAAGCCGTTTTATCAATGAGGCATCTATTTTCTTCATTTTCTTTTATTTTCCTTTATTTTCCTTCATTTTCCTCCTCACATGCAACCTGTGACCTTTCACCTTCCTTTTCTCCTAATTTCCATTATTCTCATAAATAAATGCTAATTAATGCCACTTTGCCTTTCCAAAGCCTTTTCCATTTCCTTTTCCAAATTCCTTGGTTATAATAAACCAAATGAACACTCAGACTAGGATGTCTGCCCAACATTCAGCTTGGAATACGTGTCCCATCAACCATGGTCTTATACATTTTTACATGGATTTTTAACTAGGGTTGTTACAATACTTTTCTCTATGCATCTCTTTTTTCTTCCCTCTCCTTCCACCTTCCATCTTTGTGTCTTCTCTATGCATCTCTTTTTTCTTCCCTCTCCCCCCCTGCCATCTATATCTATCTCTCCCTCCACCTCTCCTTATTTGTTTATCTATCTCAACATCATGAAAACATGTCACACACATTCTCTCTCTCCATATCTATCTATCTTCCTCCCTCCCTCTCTCATTCTCTCTCTTCTTTCCTCTCACCCCCTCCATCAATATATCTATCTCCCTCTGTCTCTCCTTCTTTATCTCTCTATATGAGCACAAAAATATACACATGCTCTCTCTCTCTTCATATCTATCTATCTATCTATCTATCTATCTCCCTCTCCCTCTCTCTCTAATACTATTCTCTCTCCATATCTATCTATCTCTTTATCTTACTCTCCCTCTCTCTCTCATGCTCTTCTCTCTCCATATCTAGCTCTCTTCCTCCCTCCCTCTCTTTGTCTCTCTCTTTTCTCTCTCTACCCCCTCCATCTATATCTCTATCTGCCATTATATCTCCTTCTTTGTCTCTCTATCTCCCCCCCCCAAACATACACACTCTCTCTCCATATATATATCTCTCTCCCTCTCTTTATCCCTCTCCCTTTTCTTGTCCCTCTCTCTCTCTTCCACTTCTCTCTCCATATCTATCTCTCTTCATCCCTCCCTCTCTCTGCTTATCTATTCTTCCCTCTCTCCCTCATATATATCACTATCTCCCCTCGCCTCTCCTCCTTTGTCTATCCTTCTCACCCTAGAACATACACACTCTCTCTCCATATCTATATATCTCTATCTCCCTCCATGTTCCTCTCCCTCTCACTCTTCCCCTTCTCTCCCTCTCCCCCTTCTCTCCCTCTCTCTCCTTCTCTCTCTCTCTCTCTTATCTCCCTCTCTCCTCTCTCCCTCACTGTCTCTCCATCTCTCCCTTGTCACTCCCTCTCCATATATATCTTTCTCTCTCTATGTCTTTCTTCTTCCCTCCCTCTCTCACCCCCTTCAACTCCATCTCTCTATCCCTCTTTCTCTCTCTCCTTCTCTCTCTCAAGTCATATCTATCTTCCTTCCTCTCTATCCCTTTGTCTCCCACCTCCCTTTGTCTCTCCCCCCATCACTCTCTCTCTCTCCACTCTCCGACTCTATCAGTATCTCCCTCCCTCTCTCTTTCTCTCTCCCACCCTCTCTCCCCCCTCCACATTTATGTCTCCCTCTCACTCTCTCTTCCCCTAATTTCACTATCTCTATCCTCTCATTTTCTCTCTTCCCTTGTATCCTCTCTCCCTCATTCCATTTTCATCTCTTCCTTCTCACTCCCTTTCTCTCCACTTCTATCTCTCAGTGTCTTTGTTCTTCCCTCCTTCTCTTTCCCCCTCCAAGTCCACCTCTCTCTCCCTCCCTCTCTCCTTCTCTCCCCCCTCTTCTCTCTTTTCTTTCCTCTCTCTCCTTCTCTCTCCCCCCTCTTCTCTCTTTTCCTTCCTCTCTCTCCCACTCTCTCCCACCTTTTCTTCTCTCTCCCCCACTCTATTCCCCCTCCATCTCAATCTCTCTCTATCTCTTAAATATTATCCCATTGTATTGTATTTAAGAAAGTATCTAAATTGAAAAAACATACTTGGTTGTAAAATATTAAACCTATATTTTGGATCAATCATGTAAAAAAATATACAATAATAAAAAAATTAAAAGAATCATGAGCTATCTTTCGTCTATCATTGCTAGTCACTTTGCTTTCTCCCTTTTCTTGGATCCATGGTTAAAATGCATCTATCCGAGTTCTTTATAATATTATTATATTATATAAATTTTCACATATGTATATATAAAAGTATTCTAATTTTTATCTTTTTATAGAACCTCAATTTAATCTCTATGGGAATATTTTTAGTAGTCGCCATAGAGGAGGGATGCAGGTTTAGAATTACTCAAAGTAATTATAACCTTTTTTTATTTTAGATTTCATTAAAAAATGTCATAAATAAATTAAATAAAATATTTATAAAATATTTTGATTGTCAAATAGGTTATGGTTTTTGGGCATGTGATATTGATAAGCCATGTTATTGGACCATGGTATTGTAACATAATAAGAAAAGCATAGATCCATAACATATCATCAAAGGCTAGATGGCCCATGGTATTGATAAACCATGGTATTGACCCATAATATTATGATTTTCTTTCATCTAAAAAATCATTCATAATTTTACTAATAAAAACAAAATTAAAATATAAAAAAATTAAATTTTATTATTTTATTACTTGGCTCAAACGGGTAGTATTAGTTATAATATAGATGACATTAAATATGTTGACATACAATCTTTCTTAAATTACATCTAATGCCTACACATATACCCTACAATGCATTGTAGAGCACGTCTCAACGCAATGCAATAAAATCAATCATATTCCATTCTTTTTATTTGATAATCTCTTTATATAATAGTAATAATTATATGTTTAGAATATTATGGAAACTAGTAAAGAGTACTAATATAAAGATAATACAGTGTGGATGTTATTTATTTCCTCGTAGCATATATAGTTATATACATAAATTTATTTTAAATTCAATCATATTCCATTCTTTTTATTTGATAATCTCTTTATATAATAGTAATAATTATATGTTTAGAATATTA
Organism: Pinus taeda; assembly: GCA_000404065.3. Taxonomy (NCBI): domain Eukaryota; kingdom Viridiplantae; phylum Streptophyta; class Pinopsida; order Pinales; family Pinaceae; genus Pinus; species Pinus taeda. The sequence continues at coordinate 26,408 of APFE030831934.1, forward strand.
TGGAAGCTAGTAAAGAGTACTAATATAAAGATAATACAGTGTGGATGTTATTTATTTCCTCGTAGCATATATAGTTATATACATAAATTTATTTTAAATTCAATTTATTAAGCATTGAGAGGGATTAAATTTCATCAAGTGAAAAATTTATTTTATCATTTAAATACATATAACATGGAATTAAATGATAAAAAACATTTACACATTATGAAATTTAAATACTATAAGGTTTAAAATCGATCTCGTGGTGGTATACATTAAGTGACGACATATCTCCCACACTAAATGTAGTTTGTAATAATTTTTATTCACATCAATAAATAAAAGTTAATCAATTTTTAACTCATGAACATATTTTTCTTATTAGAAATTAAGTAGACACTTTTTTTTCCACTATCAACTCATAATAAAAAATAAATCTTTGTTGTTATTGTTGTTGTATCAAAAGTAAATATTTGTTGTTATTTTTGTTGTTGTTATTATTATTATTGAACCATAACGAGAATTTTGTATTAGTAAAAATTTGCATGTGGAGTGTAGTAGTTTCATAAAAAGATAAAACAAAGCAAAGATTCTTTCTTTTAGAAAAAACCAAAAAGTTCCCTAATAACATTATCATCAAATTACCAGCTGAAAATTGCCAAAAATTTGGGGTACTAAAAGGAAAATACTTTTCAATAGACCCGTAATATCTTACCAGCGGAAGATTGCCACCAAACTAGGGTATTGAAAGGTAAAGACTTTTCAATACATCCCCAATATATTACAAACTTTAAGCATCATGTTTCTAGAGCTGCAGGACAAGATCACTCTAACCATCCTTCATTTCCATTTCTGGGATAGGATTATATATGTCCCAGACGATAGGCTTGGGGAAACTGGTTGAATTGATTGAAGAAGAAGGGTGAGACTGCTATTGTTACATAGAGAGTTGAAGAGATTTCAACTGCTAGGGTAGAATAGATATTTCATCTTCAATTTACTGAATTATGATGTGATGGCCAATGAGGATCTCGATAGAGGAGGTGATGCTTGAGAATAATTACTTGTGATTCAATTGTAGGGCACATATTTTTCCTTCATATTTTGCATTTGGTAAATAATTTTCTCTTATTGAAAACCAGTCTTGCCTAACATCCTTGATGATTGATTCTTTTTTGCTAATGATGTATTTCTTGGTCACCTAATTGAATTGATACACCCAGAGAATTGAGTTTCCATACACCATTTTCTTAATATAGAAAAAAGAATATTAGATAGTCATATTTTGTACACTTCAAACTATATCTTAAAGAACCAAAGGGCCCAAAAAAGAAATTATGACAAAGAAAAACTAGCTCAAGTTCACCAACTAAAGTGTTAATAGACAGGTTTGCAAGATCCCTGAAAATTTCAAGTATGACTCCATTAAAAGGGAGGCAGGAGTACCATTCACATCCACAACAATATAATAAATTAACTTTATGAATTAATCCCACAAAATATGAACAAACTATGTACCAGTCGAAATAAGAGCCACTATTATCTATAAAGTACTTTGGTGCCTTTTTCATCAATGACTAAACACAACACATCAAAACCTTGAAGACCTTTCACATATGGCCTAAGCTAACAAACACTATAGGACACTTGCCTCCTCTTCTTTTGGAGAGTGCCACAATGATTATTGAGATGTTCTAATGGAGGGGATTTTGTGAGATATATTCATGGATAACCAAAAGATCCCATATTTACCCTGTAGATGAACTCAAATTAAATAATTTAGCATTTTAGAAAACTATTATGATAGACAACTCAATCTCCTTATGCCAGAGAAAACATATAGAAAAGGTCAAAAAGGATGCCACTCATGAGAGTATAATGGAGCTAATTATTCCTATTTCCAAGCTTTGTATTCGATAAAAAATTCATACAGGAAGTGAAACCCCCAACCATTCCCATGAATTCACATCACTGCTAATTAACCACATACTTACCTACATTTAAATTTCCCAAATCTACGGACTGATGAATTCTACATCATCAAGATACAATTTCATCATGGGTGAACAAAAATATGATTGCACAAACATGGATAAGATAAAATTTACTCCGTCTCTCCCCTTATGTTGATCTAATCATACCCAAAACATCATATAATCCCTAGAGGAGGCTTCTACATAGAAACCTCTCACATCCACTACAACTAACTACCATAACCCACATGATGAGAAAAAAAGAAAACCACGGACTTGAACCCTCAAAATACCAAGTAAAGGTTTATATGTTATCTTTGCATTCACCAAAAGGGGATATGTTGCCATATTTTAAATGGATCAATGAACTATAATTTTCCAATGAACAATAGATTGTTGTCTATAATAATTTATGAGAGGGTCATGGAATTGGGCCCTATGAGACTCAGTTCACCTATATCTATCTTGCCTTATTTATTTCCATCTCGTCGTCTTTGATTATTTATCAGAGGAACATGAAACACTTTGAAGTAATGGAATAGGGATAGGGTAAATTTTATCCTCTTCATAATATTCTTCTATTTGGAGTCCTAAGGAAAAGAACTATCCATGAGATGGTGAATGATAAATTTAAATCACCAATAACTATAAGAGAAGGGATGTTGTGGGCCTTAGCTAGAAACAACCCCTGGATAGACTACAAGCTTCTACTTTATTATTAGATATCGATCTAAGAACATAAGAGTATGGCATTTTTTGTAATTCTTTTAGGGAAAAATAACCCCAATCCCACCACCCCATTTGTTATTATTATTGATATATGATAAAAAAAATTACACACACACACACACACATTTTTAACTAAAAATATAGATCTAAGTTTACCTAAATTAGACTTGTATTTATTTTATTTAAAATTGACCTGTATTTTCCTGAAAAGTAAATCTTTGTTATTGTTATTAATGACATATGTTAAAATTAATAATATTTTTACTTTATTTTTTGTAAGTCAAGATTTTTTTCATTTATGAAGAAAAATTACATTCATAGCTTGACAAAATGCTACTGGCTTCAATCATATTGGTTTTGTTGGCTAGTAAAAAATTTCCAAAAATGCTAGCTCTAAGCCATAGCCAGGGAACTATCTAAAAACTGATGGAGGTATAATACCATAAAACTAGGTTGAAGCTCACTATGCATTTTATTGTTAACGTAACAACCCCTAGTTAAAAATCCATGTAAAAAAATATAAGACCAAGTTCATGGGAGACATGTTCCAAGCTGAATGGTGGGAAAAAAACCATCATAGTGGATGTTCATTCCAGTTTATTATGGCTAAGGAAATTGGAAAGGGAAATGGGTAAGGATTTGGAAAGGGATGAGGAATTTATTTGCATTTTATTTGTGAAAATAATGGAAATTAGGAGAAAAGGAAGGTGAAAGGTCATAGGTTGCATGTGAAGAGGAAAAAGAAGGAAAATAATGGAAATTGAAGAAAATAGAGGCCTCATTAACAAAAAGGCTTTTTAAGATCAATTGGAAGCTTTTATCAGCTCAGACTTTGGTCAGTTCACTTATGGCTCTCATTCTATTCTCTCCCTCTCATACTCTTGGACACTTGGAGTTTTCTTGGAGCACTCTTGGAGGAGTGTGGAATACTTGGGATTTGGAGAAAAGAAGGCAAAGGAAAGAAATGATCAAGCAAGGAAGAGCAAGATATAGCAGCTACAATGGGATTATTTACAGGTATCGATATGCATGTGTGATTTCCTTGCTAGTTTTGGCATGCATGGTTATGCATGTGTGTTCTTGGTTCTCTTGCTTTCATTGGCATGGGTCTTTCTAAGTGTGACAATGTTTTTCAGCCTAGCCTTAACATTTCCAGATAACCTTGATGTGATGGGGTTGTCATGTTTTGCTAGAGCTATATTTTTGGATGGATTCAAAACTAAGTGAGATGGATCTCTAAAAGGAAGAACACATGGCCTAGTGATCCCTGAATTAGGCTGTGGATTGTGGTAAAGCCTTGGCCTAGTAACCCCTGAACCGGACTATGGGTTATGGTAGAGCTAGATTTTGTGCTGCCTCAGTGGGCCTAGGAATCATCGACCAGTGAATAACGAGATGCAAAGTAAATCCTAGAGGTGAGTTCCCTTGTTCAGGCCTAGGAATCCATGGTTGGTGAATGGCAGAATATACGGTAAAACCTGGAAGGTGGTGTCTCGATTATGGCCTAGTGATCCCTGAATCAGACTTTGGATTACAGTTCAGACTAGGGAATAGGAGACAAAAAAGTTACTCACAAGTTAGGTGGATAGATTAGGTGGCATCCGTGCTTATTTTATTATTATTACTTATTTGATTGATTTATTTATTTATTTTTTATTTTGTGGCTACGAGTTTGAAATTCATGCTTGGAATATGAAATGGGGGTGATTGGCTGAAAGAAACATTTGGTTCAACCAATCTATGGATGGGTGGTTCGTGGAAGTCCTAAACCTGGTTGAATTTTTCATTCATTAATAAGAGTCCCTTCTCCTTTGTATTTCATGTGTAAATGTATTGGTTTATATGTGGATTATATGACTATTGTATCCTTATTATTTCTATTGGTTATATGATGGTTATGAGTATGTTTTATGACAATGATGATCTAAGGCTCTCATCATGTTTTGATTTATAAATGAATGAACAATGAATATATGACCTAATAGATGATAATGTAGCTAATGTGATAAGGCATTAATTCTTCTTAGCGATTCTCAGACAAATATGTGATTCTTATGCTCATATCTATTATTATGACTTGTAGATTACTTGTTCATGATGTGTTCGACGAAACGTCTATCATGGTTAGGCTTGATTAGGTCAAGTACTTGATCAAGTTTTGTATTAAAGGCTTCCTCTTAGTGTCATATATTATCTTGGAAAGTCTCATCAACTTCTGGGCATTGGTTTGGAGACTAACCCAAAAAAAGTGGGTGAAATCTCGTAGTCTCTAGCACAAAATTGGCTAAAAAAGGCTACTATTTATCCCTTGCAGCCATTATGGGAGCGATTAGTGGGTCCCAATCACATGAATTCCCATGTCATGGGAATGAATGGGGTTTCTGGAGTGAAAAGACAATTTAACTCATGGCTTGGGCACCTAGAGGGGTGGTTTAGCTCTTATGGGTCTTATAACTCTCGAGGAAGCTCAGTAAGGTTTTCTTGTGTCAATTCCACTTCGTTAATGTGATCTAGAAGATTGAATCATATCATAGTAACTTTTCGTCACATGTTTACCCAAATGGACTAGTTAGCTTGGGTAAATGTGGGAGGATGGTGTTACAGAGTGATATCAGAGCATGGTTCATCCCTTGGACTGGATGGGTGAAATGCGGTCATCACGCATGCATGCAGGTTATATATGTGCATGTTATGTATGCATGGTGATGGTCATTATTATAGTTGTGTTTCCATGTATGAGTTGACGATTTTGTTCTTGGGATGTGCTTGTCATGACCACATGTCAATTGTATATGCATTTGTTATGCATATCCGTGTCTATAGGTTGTTGCACATGCATTGTTATGGTCATGGTTATGCATGCATAATAGGTTATATATGCATTGTGAGGCCATTGTATGTAGTTATGTCATCACAATGTTGTTGAAAATATATGATGTTTATATGTTGGCTAAGATAGAGTAGGATATGTAGACTATTAGAGAAATGTTACAACATTGGACTTTGAGTTAAGAGCAGATCTCATACAAGTATTATATGTTTGGAATGCAGGTATGTTATTTAATGGATTTTTATATGCATTAGGGTTATATACATGTTTGTCATTTTATTTTTTTTGTGGTTATATGCATGGTAGATTCTAGTGAATCATGTGTTCATATGCACATGTGTCAAATAGTCATGAATGATAATAACTTTTTGTTATATGCATTGTTGTTGTTGTTTTAAGTTAGTTAACTTTATGATTATGTTATATGTTGTTGATAAGTATGTTATAATGTTTACTTGTTGATCGTTATATGTTAGCTAACTTGATGATTAGGGTTATTGCATAAATATCTTGATGTTATATGTATCATGTTGATCTGGATTGGCCTATGAAAATGGTTATGGTTACGATATTCAAGTATGAGTTGACATATTTGTGATATTGTGTCGTACTAATCTAGAGTGACTGTGCATATGTGATTATTATGCATGAATGATAATTTTTTATGAGTTTATGATGTGAACATGTAAGCTAACTATTGTTATGGACATCATGACCTTATTTTGTTTGAGTTGATGTGTTGTGAAGTTATGTTGTGATAAACTAGATTGATTGTGTAGACAAGATAGCCTCCCCTGAGATACATTAAGGTATGGGTTTTCTTATGTCGTCTACTTAGTGCTTGAATGTTTAGTTATGTCATTTATTTGGTGTTTGGTGTCTATTATGTCGTTTATCTATTGTTTGAATGTTTGACTAATTGCATGATATGAGTATGTGTTTATAAGATTGCATGAAGGAATGATTTTGTTTAAACATGTTTGTACTAACACATTATGTGTTGAGACAACTAATATGTACTTGAGTGCAAACGAGTACTAGTTGTAGTGTTATGATTTATGACTATGAGTTGACTATTGATTATGACATGGTTGATAGTCTTGGTAAAGGTTAATTTCAATTACTAGATATGATTTCTTGATCTTTGGAACATGTGGCTAACATGTGTGACCAGTTGCAGGGAAACATTCTTGGCATCGTTGAGAAATCTAGGGTTCAATAAGAATTAGGTGATTTCTCTACCATTAGTAACCACTTGTGAAGGATTTTTACTTCTTTAGATTATAATCTTCTTCTTCTTAGATTATTAGTGTTCTTTCTTCATCAAACAGTAACCAATGCATGAACATAAATAGATAAGAGATGTAGAATGTAGGCTATCAACTAGGGCCAAACCTTTCACTCCTTGAGAGGAAAACCCACACAAATTCTTCTTATAGAAATTCCAATTGACGAATACCAAGACCAAGACCCTTGACCTATTAGCCACTCCAATACCAAGACGCAAGTCCTTTCTGCTCCTTTCTTCTTCTTGACTTCTCTTCCTCTTCGATTGACATCATCTCCTAAACAAAATGTAGATGCATTAGAGATGTTGTCGAAGCATGACATCCAAAATGTGATTGTTGTAGCAACACTGAAACATTGTGATCTATCACTGAACAATAGTTCCTTTACATAATTGAACTATTGTCTCTTCGCAACACACACACACACACACACACACACACACACACACACATATATATATATAGATATACCCTTGACCAAATATTGTTTCTTTGCTTAAGTACCGACACCTTCTTTGAAATATGAAATTTCACTTCTATGACTAGCCCTAGACAGAACTGCGTTTTCCCATCATCTCTTCCTTGTTGTCACTTTCATCACTTCCTGGTTGTCTTGTCCATCATAACTATCTCTGTACTAGAGGTCCGGACTCATCTCTGTTTTTAGCCATTCGAAAAACTCAAATAAAATCTAGCTGAAAATCTACTTCTGTGGAATAGGCTGAGGTGCCTATTTATAGTGGTATGTCCATCCTATTAATCTAACATGAACTTATGAATAAGTGTGTCTCCATAATGAGAAGCTGACATGAGTTTGTTTCTTTGTCTTGAAGCCGACATGAAGAGAGAGCTTTGTGCTTGTCGTTGGAGAGATATCTAGACTCATATACATTTGATATATGCTCAAGAAGAGCTCTTCATACATGACATTGATTCTTTGAATTTAATGACAAATCCTAAGGCTCTCAATGGGAGCCATATAAAATAAAATATCTTGCTCATAAAACCCATGAATCATGTCTTACAATAATAATTTTATTCTCTTCTTTTCATCATTTACAAATATCATAATTACATGTCATTATGAAGACCGAACCTAGTTACACTTTTCAACACTCCCTCTTAACTAGGGAGGTATTCATAATGGTACTTGATCATTTTCAATCTAAAGAATTTCTCATAAGAAGAATTGGATTGGTAACCCATCTGTATAGCATCATATCAACCAACATTATCATATAGCAAGGCCTTGACTAACAACTCTATCCACATGATCAGAGCACAATGATTCATAGACACCATAATCATTGTCTCTCAAGGTACATACTCCACTTGGATGTTCACAGAGTATGACCTACTTTGGAATATTCTTATCTTGGATATCCAATCCTCAAATAATATCGGTCCATGACTACTCTTATCTTGGATGCCCTATCTCATCCTCAAAGAGTATCAGATGCCAGTTGATTACCCAATCCTCCATTCTATCTTCACAGGTGAAGAAAAGAATGATGTGTCTATCTCTTCCTCTAAATTAGGGAGGACATATCAATTCCAATAACATAATGTAATAATTCCTATGGAAGGAATGTACCTAAGATCCCTCTTAGCTTAGGAATTGTTTTTAGGCTCTCTCTTAATTAGGGACCTACATTAGCTCCTCAACCAGCTGCTTGAAGAGCTCCTTCCTTTGATGTCTTGAATTTATTTGTCAAGGAGTCTTCATCTTTTGTGGCTTCTTCATAGGGAACATACCATCCATCACTTTCATCCATGGGTAAGTGATGTTATTATTCCCTTCATCAGAAAGTGATCCATTTGTCTTCATCTGGCCTTGCTTCATGTCAAGCTGCCTTCTTCATGCCATATTTTATGAAAGGATATTACATCCTTCTATATGGTCCTCTTGGAAGTCATCCACAGTTCTTCCCTTTGGCAGTCCTATATAAGCCCATCAAGATATTTGTTAAAAAATAAGAAATGAATGCTTAAATAAAAATTACCTTTATGATGGTATTTCATCACGACATCTTTTAGTTTGCATTAGCATCCTACATACAAGTTGACATATCTCCCAAAGATATCCATTATCAAGGGTCTCCATCTTTTCCTGACTTCCATCAGAGTCTTCATATCTTTCCGAGAGATTTCCTACGCAAATCTTCTTGGTCTTACAGATGTTGATTTCATTTACCATGCCTGCATATTTCATGATCTCTTTCTTCCTTTATTCACACATTTCATTTCATTCCCAGGAGCTTCCAATCAAGGTCCCTCAATTGTAGTCAGCCACCTAATACATCATATGAAGACATATTATGTTGATTTCATCTAGTGTAACCCATTCATTCCGACAACCTTTCATAGGAGGAGATTCATTTCCTTTGATCATGTTGATCAATGATCCAGGTTACCTGCAACTATAAAACATGAATTTATAATATTGAATACAAGCATACATACCTCATTTAGCTTTAGGCCATCTAGGCTTATTTCAACAACTTTGTTTATTGAAAAGAGCTTCATTCCCTTGATCTACTTCATATGTTGTCATAACATCATCCCATGAATTCCACATGTTGGAGTTCCTGATGAAACACTTTCTTCCACTCTAGATCGATGAATCCTCCGATGAGGATTCCATCAAAGGATCTTGCATATCCCGATCCAGTAGGTGTTTCTTTTTTACTTGATGTATGATGAGACTTGTCCTGGGTGACTTCTTCCCTTTCTCAAGTTTCCAATGTGGTTCTCAAGAGCTATATCCTTCATAGTTGACTAGCAGACATCCTTCATGTTTCCTATGGTGATTTTATGAGATCTTACTTCTATTTTTTTCCCTCATTCAGCTTCCTCTACTTCTTTGGTGAAATATACTTCTTCTCTATCTTCCTTGTTATTTCCCTTCTTGCACTCAGGAAAATTCTTTCCTACAATGCCTATAGCATTGAATCTTAGCTATGAGGACCAAATTTTCCAAACTTCCCTTTCCTTCCTGCAAATGTTTGAACCCTTTCATTTTAACCTTCAACACTTTTTCCCCTAAATCTACCATTTTATATCTTTCATAGAAAGAAAAAGTTGTTGAATGGGATAAATTTCTTATCCTCATAGACATTGGTTACCTTGTTCATTAGTTAGTTAATTTAGAACAAAGGAGATCATTTCCTTATCCAAAATCATCTCTCCCAGATCTTGCAGTTGAGATCTTATGAAGATATCCTTTCATCCTTTGATACCTTCAATTTATGTAGATCAGATCTAAGTGATATGACCTTTATTATTGCATCTTGAGAGAATAGTTATCCCATATTATTATATATCTCTTTGATGTCTCCAATAGGGATGAGGGGACCTTTGACTAATTTCATAGGAATCCTTTAAGCCCTTTGATCAATTTCCATGTATTAAGATAATGCTTGATCTTTGGAGAATTTTCCATAGATATGATCAATGAATTCACTTTCTTCGAGGAATATGTATATCCTCCCTTTTCCATGCAAGGAATTTCAATGACCCAACCAACTTATAGATCTCCTTGCAAAATGAAGTTATATTACAAAATTTGATTATAGAATGAAAGGTATTTACTTGAAAAGTGAAGATGGAATCTTTAGATTGATCACTTTGATGGTGGTTGAAGAAGATGTATTAGTGCTCCTTTTTGGATGATCTTCTTCCAAATGAAAATCCCTTCTTCAATAAAGAAGATTACTTCTTTTATGATGTCAACGCCTTTAGATCTAGCTTCCTTTGTTGATGGTGATTGATGAAGATGTTTTCATCCTTCCTCACGAATAATATTCTTCAAGGATAAGGAGGGGATACTTCCTTCAATGAGAGGGAACCTATCTTATAACTTTTGAATATGATGACAATGCCTTCTAGCCTTCTTTGACTTCAAGATACTTCGAATTCTCGCTGGTGAATGAGTGCAGATTAGAAATGCTTCTAGGGTCTCCAAGATGATGCAATATTAGTCCTAGAAATTCTTCTCTTGGATTTCTATACTTTGGGTTGCCTTGCTTTTGTAGATCTCTCCATCTTGATGAGGGTATTTGTGGTCTTTTTCTAAGGACTATAGGATCCAACGATCTTGCTAGTGTAGACTTCTAGTTGCCTTGATTTGAAGATATGTTTGCCTTGAGTAGAAATAAGGCTTTGGCCTTGATTATTTGATGATTCTATGAATTCTTTTAATGTATACTTCCTTCTTTGATCTAGGGTTTGGTTCTACAATGTAGATCCTTCAAATTTCTTTGATATTTTTCAAATTTCATTTTGATTCTTTTCTTGAGATTCAGTCCTTGAGTGTCCCTTGATAAGATGCCCTTCCTTGACTTTGACACCTTTTCTTTAATACTATGTTGATAAATCTAGGGAATTGGAATTAGGTGATTTCTCTACCATTAGTAACTACTTGTGAATGCTTTTTAATTCTTTAGATTAGAATATTACTCTTCTTAGATTATTAGTGTTATTTCTTCATCAAACAATGACCAATGCATTAACATAAATAGACAAGAGACACAGAATGTAGGCTATCAAATAGGGACAAAACCTCTCACTCTTTGAGAGGGAAACCTATACAAATTCTTCTTATAAAGATTCCAATTGACGAAAACCAAGACCAAGACCCTTGACCTATTAGCCACTCCAAGACCAAGACACAAGTCCTTTCTGCTCCTTTCTTCTTCTTGACTTCTCTTCCTCTTCGACTGAGATCATATCCTCAACAAAATATAGATGCACTAGAGATGTTACCAAAGCATGACACCCAAGATGTGATTGTTGTAGCAACACTGAAACACTATGATCTATCACTAAATGATAGTTCCCTTACATAATCGAACTGTGTTCTCTTCACAACATCGATCTATAATATATATTATAATATATATTATATATATTATATATATATATATATATATATATATATATATATATATATTATATATATATATTATATATATATATATATATATATATATATATATATATATATATATATATATATATATATATAATATATATAGATATAGATATATAGATACCCTTGACCAAATATTGTTTCTCTGCTGAAGTACTGAGACATTCTTTGAAATATGAACTGTCACTTCTGTGATTAGCCCTATACAGAACTGCATTGTCCCATCATCTCTTCCTTGCTGTCACTTTCATCACTTATTCACTGTCCCTTCCATAAGAAATATCTCTGTACTAGAGATCTGAATTCATCTCTATTTTTACCCATTTAAGAAACTCAGAGAAAATGTGGCCGAAAATTTGCTTCTATGGAATAGGCTAAGGTGCCTATTTATAGTGGTCTATCCATCCTAATAAGCCAACATGAACTTATAACTAGGTGTGTATCCATAATGAGAAGCTAACATGCATTTGTTTCTTTGTCTTGAAGCCGACACAAATAGAGATCTTTGTGCTTGTCGTTGGAGGGCTATATAGACTCATATACATTTGATATATGCTCAAGAAGAGCTCTTCATACATGGCATTGATTCTTTAACTTTAATGACAAATCCTAAGGCTCTCAATGGGAGCCATCTAAAATGAAATCCCTCACTCATGAAACTCATGAAGCACATCTTACAATACTAATTTTATTCTCTTGTTTTCATCATTTACGAAGATCATAATTATATGTCATTATGAAGACCGAACCTAGTTATACTTTTCAACATGCATTAGTGTGACAAGGTAATAGTTGATTTGTTTATATAACTAATAGTTGGGTGATGTGAAAGTGCATAGTAAGACTAGATTGTAGCAAGCAATAGGTAAAAGAAAGGAATTGGGTGAAAATTCCTTTGGATATGTTTGGAAACTACAATTCCAAATGAATGAGTGCTTTGCATACAAGAAGTGTTCTTAACATTGATTTTGATTGACATTATGTGGATATGTGTTATAATCCTGAAGATTTGTTTGACAAGTATAACAACTAGTTTCTAGTTATGGCTAGATTCGTCAAGGGAATTGGAGTCCCTTGAGAGATGGTATGGATGTGTTCAGTTAAAAGGCAATATACTTGGCATATAAAAGTAAGATAACTGATATATTATTATATTTACTTATACATTGATAGTTGTGTGTTTATGGAAGTATGATATAGAGAATTGCATGGGATAGAGACTGCCATGAAATCTTGAAGAAGGCTCGGGTTGAGATTCCTTTGCGAACCATGGGGAATGAGTCATAGTTTTTGCTGCTAGTTTTGTGCCTTCATTATTTTGTGATTTGTTTGAGCTTGAATATGTGTCTTGATTGCGTCCAATGCATGATCATGCCACTTTGTTTGTGGTGTCATATTGTTATTGTTTTTTCATTGTTTTCTTCTTGTTTTCTTTTGTTCTTTCCTGTTATGTTTTTATGGTCTTGGAAATTGGTTGGGAAATAGGAAAGTTAATGGAGCCCAGGGAGGGCTAATTGGTACCTAATAGGTAATGTAAGACTTGGATGAAGCTCAATGTATGAGTAAAGGGAAACTGAAGGCAAGAGTATGAAATCCAGTTGGATTGGTTGGGTCCATTGGTGTAAATGGACAATGGTAGGACAATGATGAGAAAGATAACATGAAAGGTGAAGTAAATGGATCTGAGATATCATATGCCTTGGTTATGTTGGGAGCTATCATTCTCAATGTTGTGCATGGATAAAGGGAGTTCTCTTAACCTTGACCTTATGATATCTGGTAATTATGTTGTGATCATGATTATGATGATGTCTATATGTGTATACATATATGTATGTATGTCGTTGTATGACAAGGTTTTCATGGATCATGATTGTTTCTATGCTAATGCTTATATGTATATATGTATCTATCTATGTATCTATGTCACTGTATGACAAGGGTTGTCAGGGATCATTCTTGTGGAGGAATGATTGCTTATGCAAGCGAATGACATGAAGAGGTTCTTGATTCATGAGGAATCAAGTAGGAAGAGTAGTCTTGAAAAATATATGAGGCCAATATCATGTGAATATGAGTTGATATTATGTGTTTATAATATGCCTATGTTTATGTTATGGACATGTAATGCTAAGAGATACATCAACGGAATGAAGACAATGTGATCCGCAACATGCTAGGACAATCATGGACAGAGGAGAGACACTGGAAGCATGGTTGCTTGGTAGAGACAATGCGGTTTTGGATGTACAGTGCTACTATTGTGTATATGTTGTGCATATTGTATATTCTGTGATTGTACCTAAGGTGTTGTGTGCTTGTTTTACATATGGTGTTGTCTGCATATTGCATATGCAGTGCTGGGTATAGATGGTGTTATGTACATGTTGGATATGCGGTGTTGTGTGCATATGTTGTTGTGCATATCTTGGATATGCAGTGTTGTGTACATATGGTGCTATGTACATGGTGTATGTGTAGTGCTATGTACATATGGTGTTTTGTGCATGTTGTACATGTGGTTCTATGTACATATGGAGTTGTGAGAATGATTATACATGCGGTGTTGTGTGCATACGGTGTTATGTACATGTTGTACATGGGGTGGTGTGTGTAGGTGGTGTTGTGTACATGTCGTGAACGTGGTGTTGTGTACATGTGGTGTTCATTAAATGTTGTGCATATGTTGTTGTGTACATGTGGTGTTGGGTACACATTATGTAGGTGGTAATGTGTACATGTCGTGTTGTGTACATGTTGTGTACATGTGGTGTTGTGTACACGTTATGCACGTGGTACTATGTACATATGGTATTATGCACATGTTGTATTGTGTGTTTATTGTACATGTTATGTTGTGCACATTTGGTATTATTTGCATGTTGTACATGTTGTTTTGTGTATGTGTAGTAGTATGTATGTACATCGCATAGTTGTAGTATTGTGACATATGTGTGTGTTATGTTGTACATTTGGTGTAGGTGTATGTATTATGTTGTGATTGTACGCCATATGTAGGTGTATATATTGTATTATGTTGTACACCAGGTGTAGGCATATGTGTTGTACGTTAGGTGTAGGTGTATGTGTTGTATTGCATGTCGAGTGTAGGTGTCATGCAGAAAGAGATATTTTTGCGGACAAAACTAACCTCCCTAGGAGTCTAAGACTCTCTAGTGACAAACAAGACAATTAAGAGCAATCCTTCCCTAAACATACATTATTCTATGAGAAACCAAGTGTTTTATCCTACCTCAAGTCCAACGCTCGTTGTAGCAGTCCAGCCTCACTGATCCGGATGAGCTCTTCCTTCACTTTGAAACCTGCATACACTAACAATCAAACGATTACATAACACCTGAATATTCCATAAAACAAAGCATATTCAACATATAGACCAAGGAGTATATGAAACAATTCATTAACAACAAATCACTGAGAAGAATGGACTTATTTATATTAAGGAAACAAAAAAGAAACCATTACAACCTGAGCCTTGGTGTTGTGCAAGTTCCTACCAGGGTCCAGCAAGAGTTTTCCTCTACTTTGACAAGCTCACCCACTT
>APFE030831942.1:0-18264 GCA_000404065.3 Pinus taeda
ATTTTAACCAAAAAAAGACATTATTTACTTGTTTTCATATGAATTTAATTTTTAAAATAGGTAAATAACCTCTTCTTTTTAGTATATATGATTTCATCTTCGTTAAGAGAATTTTGAATAAATGATGAATTTCTTATTTCAATTATATTTTAACAGGAAAAGGATATTATTTACTTGTTTACATAGTTATATTAAATTTAACTATTCATTTTCTATTTTCTACTTTGTTTCCATAAAAAATTTGTTTAAATGCAACTATATATTTCTCTCTCATATTATTTATTTTTTATAGTAATTATTAAATTTTTAATTAGATTTTGTTGCTATTATTTTTCTTGAATTATTATAAAAACGATGTGTAATTCACTACGGTTTAATTGAAATAATTTTATGTCAATAATATATACATTGAAAAGTGAGAAATTTGTTTCTTTTACAATCCAATATAAAGTTTAGATATAATATTTAAAAATATGTGAAAATTAAAAATGAAATATAAATAAACTAGATGTTTCAATTTGTGCATGTTACTAACTATTTTAATATCCATTTTAATTATGCCCGATTGAAAGTGAGAAATTTGTTTCTTTTACAACCCAAATAAAGTTTAGATATAATATCTAAAAATATGTAAAAATTAAAAATGAAATATAAATAAACTAGATGTTTCAATTTGTGCATGTTAATAGATATTTTAATATTCATTTTAAGTATGAAGGATTGAAAGTGAGAAATTTGTTTCTTTTAGACCCAATATGAGAGATATGTGTAACTTCTTAGGCGGATATTTTAAAGTATTATCAATTAAAAAATATCAATATCAATGTTGTTCATAAATAAATATTAAAATGTGCACCTCAACTATCTAAAGTAATTGAAAGTAAGAAATTCCTTATTCGCCAAAAGGCCATTTCCAGAAATTTCTTATTCAGCCAAAAGGCCATTTTGGAGATGTATATATGTAGCTCACATATGGCCTTTTAGAAGATATTAATAACAAAACAAAAAAATATGTCAATAAATGACACTATTAATAAGGTTACAAAAGTCTATGCCGTGGTAATAAAATTGAAATTAAATTATTATATTAGGAAATATGTCACTACTACATAGAGGTGCTTTTAAGAATTTTTTTCAATACAAAAGAAATATTTTTTCAGAAATAGTTTCTTTTTTATTTTAATTATTTTTTAAATTAAATTCTTTTTTTTGTTTTTAATATAAAATTTAAAATAATACTACACATAAAGGGTTTTTAAGAAATTATATAGAGGGAATTTAAGACAATACTACATATAAAGGGACTTTAAGAGAAAGAAATTTAAGACAAAGTCTTAAACCATCTAGTTGTACAAGAAAAAAAATCTCACATAATCATAAATAACAGAAGCCCTACTAGTGTTATAAGTTATCGGTTCATTATTCATAGTTGTCATTTGCACAAGGTTTCACGTTCGAAACTTGGGGGTTTCTATCGAATTACTACTATGTAAAAGGCTCAATAGTTCCTACCATAGGCTCCTTGTTGTGTTGATAGAGGCATGCACTAGAATAAAGTTGATTATTTCCATTGGCTTAATTTCTATTTTAAAAATCTATATGTTCACTAATAGTGGGAGAGTTCCCACCTTGTCCCTAATTGGGGTAGATCATATTGACACTTATACCTTTTCTTGGTTATATTGTCAAAGAGTCCCATAAATTTATATAAAGAAGGGGCTCCTCTAGAGAAAATGATACTGGGCTCTTAGAGCATATCACTTGGTTATCCATCTTATCAAATAGATGGCTCAAAGTGGCCCTATTTGTGGCAAGATCAACCAGATGATTGCAACCACTAGCATAAATGTTGATATTTCCCATATCAATGTCCTGAGCAAAGAAACTGTTAATGGGAGCACGACCAATTCTAAGGACCTCACGACTTGATATTCTGAGTATAATTTCACTGAGAAAGTAGAGATTTGGGTACCAAAGATGTTTTTGTTGACGATATCACTGCCTTGAGTGAATAAATTATTAGTGGGATTAGGACCAAGTGTGAGGACCTCACATCTCAATATTTTGAATGTAAATTCACTAAGAAAGCATAGCTTTGGGCATGTGTAGTAATGTCCAATTGTATTAAATTTTCTGCAAGATATTTGAGTGGGTATTTTTGAATGCAACATATTTATTTTTTTAAATTAGGGTTTTTTCTTTCAAAATCGTTATTAGGGCTTATCTACCATATTGAATTTCTCTAATTGGCTTTTTCAGGTATCAGGGTATTTAGGCTAAAAATTGAGGTTTTGAGTCACCTCCATGGGAATCTCTTTGGGCCTGATTCGCTAGGTGATCCCAGTCGAGTAATAGGAGGAGCTTCCGAATTTCGTAGAAAGGTAAAAAAAAAATGATGTTTTTTGTTTTAAGATGTGAGCGATGAAATCCTCTACGATTCATTTTATCTTTTTTTTTAGTTTGCTTGTTTGGGTTTGTGACTACAGTTCATTCAAGGTATTGGAAAAGGAGCTAACAAAATGTATGTGATCATCAACCTAAAGAAAGCTCTCATAGGTCGAACTCATATCATCCATGACAAACCTAAGCACCCATAATGGTATGAGTCCTTTCACAATTGTTGTGGTCTCCAAGTTGGCAATGTAGCTTTTATAGTTAAAATATGATAACCCTATTGGGGCAATGGTGGTATGAAGAAACTATGTACCTGTAAAGGATCTCATAGATGGCCATGACTTCAAGCAATGATGCAAGTCGGTTAATGAAGAAAATGGGCCTATTTGGGGAGGGGGAAGGATTTGTGTGAAATTCTAGTATTTTGATATTAGACATGACTTTGATGAAGCTCAAATAATTTTCTTACAAATCTAAGGATGTCTAGACATGTTGTGCAAGTTGATATGGTATTTTTATGGAAGATTCCATTGGATTAGATTATAACCATCCATATATTGAGGAAAATATTGTATAGTATTCTCCATCACATATATTTACTCTGTGACATTTGATAAAGTATTTGAGTAACTTGCACAGCAACTGTGTTCCCTCCATTTACACTATTCATTCTCATTTTGTTCAAAACCAAAGTTACACTAATGCTCTCATAACCTATGAAATTATCCACTTCAAGGATATCATAAATTAATAAAATATGAAGCATAATTTTTTCATAATTAGTTTTTGTTAGGTCTCATACTTCGAATATGAACA
Organism: Pinus taeda; assembly: GCA_000404065.3. Classification (NCBI taxonomy): domain Eukaryota; kingdom Viridiplantae; phylum Streptophyta; class Pinopsida; order Pinales; family Pinaceae; genus Pinus; species Pinus taeda. The sequence goes on from APFE030831942.1 coordinate 3,211, forward strand.
TGGAGAGATTGCATAATGGTGAAAAATTGTAAATGTGACCTTCAAGGTGACTATATGTTGATAGAAATGGGCGGGCCTAGGCTGATAACAATAGAAGAATCAGATACCATGATGGAGAAATATACCAAAATTAATTTTGCATCAGAGGAATCATTGAAGGAAACGAGGGAGGAAGAAGGGAGAAATTTTGATAGTGGTATGAACATGTAATATATTTCTCATCCACTAATGAAAGATTTATTAGGTAATTTTCTAAACATGATGACTCCCAAAAGACCCAAGACTGTGCTAGTGATCTTGCCCAATTTCCAAGCTTAAAATTCTTCAAATGTCCATAATTTTAGGAATATAAATATTGAGATAAACACAACTTTTTTAGCCTCGGCTACTGAAATGGATCGATTAAGACCTCCATATACAAAAATATATTATAGAATTCTCCCTTAGTAGTATTTTAGTATTAGAATAGATTCATCTAACAAAAACTCTAGATGTTCATTTCATGGTATTAGACCACTAGTATACTCCATGAAAATACTTCTTCTGTTCTCATTTCTTATTTTAAATCCATTATTTTTTCACAGGGTTCTAGCTGGCTACAAATGGCCAAAAGGAGGAGGACCACGTTTATAGATATTATTAAATTTTAAACCACGATATCTCTATTTTATTAGGCATTTGAGTATTTTATTTATATGTCTACACAATTGATAAGTGAGAAAAATTGGAGAGTATTCCATTATCTACCTTGAGTCAAGTAACCTTACAAAAGTCTCAAAACTATATGTAATGTACTAGGGAAATTTTTGCACAAAGATGCTAGGACATTTACAAAACATTTTTCTGGTACATAATAATTTAATGCATTTAGTAGAGTCTTCAGTCAACCCCTTAATAACATGACAAACTAAACAATTATGCTTAACAATGCATAATGCAAACAAAATATAATAAATTTTGTTCTTTAGTTTACCACATAATAATATCATACAAATAATGTAGTATTTGTAATGGAACATAAAGACATCCACTATAATTCGAAAACAATTGACGCCTTAACCAAAATTATGGACATGAGCCACTATGCATTGTTATGCTAATAGTCATGACCATCAAATATACAACATTCCAATGGGCATTAAATGAGAACGGGTTGCATATGCCCACCATTGGATATTGGGCCTACCAAAATCCAACAATGGGCATATACATCCCCCAATCATTTAATGCCCATTTGAAGGCTACTTGTTTTCAGCCACAAGCACGTACTAGAACTCTGGCTCTTTCATTATAGGACACCACACATGGAAGGTTTTTTTAGGGTTATCATGACCAAAGCTTCTTTGTCGAACTACAAGCTCGAACTTGATTAGTTGAGCACACAAAACCTTACTCTCACTAAAATATGTAATCGACCTCCACAAAATTTTGAAGTATCCTTGTGGAAGGCCTTTCCTAGCTCTAAGAAATGAGGATTTTTTGTTAATGTTATATACAAAGAAAACTTATATGCCCAGGATTCACGCAACGGGTCAAGGACTTCATAACATACCATAGGAAACACAAAGATATGATCATAAAACTCATAATTATGCAACAAAACAATGTCCAACCTCAAGTAATGGATATTGAATTTAAGCTAGAATGTACTCCCTTCAACACAAAACCTTTTGCTTACTCAGACACAAATTTCAAATAACTCTGGAATTGATTCCTCCCTCACTAGCCTTCTCAGATAGATTCTGCTCCAAAAATCTAGAATTTCTCTATTTTATGCCCATAGGACCTGAGTACATTAGAAGTAGTCTTGCTTTGTCTTGCAATCCTTTCCCAACTATACAAAAAATTCACTATTTATAGATTATACTCTTGAGCCCAAAACCAGCAAACAAACCATAGTTAATTTGTTTCTTTCCAAGAGGATATTCATGTGCCAGGAGTTTGCTATTCTTTTAATATAGTATTCTTGTGCTAGAATTTAGAGAAAGAGAGAGAATTTTGTCAACTAGGGTGGAATCTCACAACCAAAATTGGCTAGAAGGAAGGGGTCATAAAACCCTCAGGACCTCAGGCTCAAGAGAAATAGGGATAATAATCCAATTAATAATGATTCCAAATGAATTTAATCCTCCCATATTTATATATTTCTTAGAGGGGCCTCTCCTCCTTGAATTATTGAGTACATTTTACTTCAACCCCTAGTTTTGGGTTTCTTTGCCGAGTTGTTCCAAAACTCACCTAGAATTAGATATTTTTGTGGTTTTTCCTTTAATGAGAATTGTAGCCTACATCAGTTGATAGGATATTTCATACATTAGGCCAATTAATTCCTTATGAACATTATATTATATTTACTCAAAATATCATCAAAGATATTATATGGTTACATCCACTCTAATGTGAGATGTAGGCAATTTTAAGGATGATGATAAAGATGCTCTTCCTCTAAAAGTATTGAGACAAATTTACAATATATGGATAATATGCTGTTGAAAGTGCTAAAGAAAAAAGCATAAGATATGTTTTAATATGGTAGGCCAAATACTAATGATGCTGGACAAGGGGGTGCCTTTGTTTATTCACTTGATGAGTAAGACATGAAATTTGAACATACTAATATTTTTTCAAGTTAAACATACCAATATTAGTTCGAGATGATGAGATTGGGGTGCGTGGTACCTTCCTTTCTTCACTCCAAGAGGTTGACATAAAATTTGAACATCCTAATCTTAATTCAAGTTGATGTGAATGGGGTGCTTCCTTCCTTTCTTTATTTACTCAAAAAGGCTCAAATCAAATTTAAACATCCTACTACTAGTTCAAGTTGATGGGATTGGGGTGCCTTAGTGTCTTTCCTTATCGACTCGAAGAAGCTGACATGAAATTTTAACATCCACATATTAGTTCAAGAGACTACATAAAATTTTAACATCCCCATATTACATTACTTCATAGGAGGGAAATTTAAGACATTTTTTAAAGACGAAATTCATATTTCATCTTAGCTTAAAATTCATATTGTATTTTTTTTTAATTCCATTTACTTTCATTGAATTTGGGGCCAATTTCATCATGATCTTTTTATCGTGTGGGAAGGGTCAAAGCATATATTATATATATAATATATTAATATATATATATAATATATATATATAAAAAAACGAGTTTAAAACCAAGTCATGGTTTGACGCAGCTATTTACCTTAACAAATACTTATTTCTATCCATGACAGTAAGTGGGGAGATCTGAATTCTTAAAGTAAAGAATTTTTTTTGCTGGTTCTTTCTTGGGCCTCCAGTGGACCTACATGGAAACCTTGAATCTCGTCTCATCATTTTAACAATGTCGGTGTGGTGATTAGGGTTTCAAATATCAGGAGGACAAGTGTGTGAATTCGAGGGAAGGTAGAATGAGATCTCAACAGAGATATAAGTGTTTTTAATACTTCAAAAAGCTATTATTTGATGAAATAGGTGTGGGGAAGCTATCTAACCATTCTTTTGGAGTGGTTAGGAAATGAATGATCAACCTAACACATAAGGTACTTATAGGTGCTAGCATCAAATTATTTGTTTCTTTTATATGATCATTTTATATTACTTTTTGCAAATCCCTGATTTGCATTTTTCTTGTTTATATTTCAACGATTCTAGTTTGGAAAACTCATCGCACTGCGTTCGTCCATGGAAGTTTTGCGGAGGTTTAAGTTTTTATTTTATTAAATTAAAAAATATAAAAGAAGATAAAAATAATAGAGTGTCTTTTTGGCGTGTCTTTTTCTCTATTCTTGTTATCAATTTTAAAATTTAGTTGCAAATTTAAAGAAAATACACCAAAGTTGTCAATTCATTGGTTTGAGGTGAGTTGGATGATTAATTTCCCTCCTTTTTATGTATACTATACATTCATTCCGACGGAAATTAAAGAAAATAATTGCATTTTTATTTTCCTTATTCGGTTTTTAGGATATGGTTTGTTTTTTTCTTGATTGGTTTTCTTTACTTTGGGAATTTTGTTTTCACTTGAATAATTTAGTAAGAAAAAAAGAGAATTGCACTTTGTTTGGCTTTGTGTAATTTTGTTCTCGAAATTAAGTCCCTTTGTTGTGGTACCATTTGTCTTAAGTCCCTTTGTTGTGGTCCCGTTTGTCAAATTTCCATGAATTTATAGGAATGTGGTAAATGACATCTAATTTTGAAGCTTCATCTCTCTCCTTCGTGATCAATTTATATTACATTTTAAACTTTTGAAATCATTTAGTTATATATGACTTGATATTTTAATTTGCAACAGAGCATATTGAAACTTCCATAAAATAAGAATCAATTTATTATTTAAGAGAGACCAAATAATCAGTGGCAGATAGGAGACCATTTCATTATTTAAGGAAAAAATCCTTTAGGGAAACATCTCATTAGTTGAGGAAAGAAAAAAAACTTAAATGGAATTGGATATATGTTTGTGAGAAGTTAATAAATTGAGAAGTTAAAACATGAAAGTCCATATTTTCGAAACAAGGATATCCAAACATGATATTTATTTATGCCCACATGTTAATTGCAAGGAACTATTTAAATCAATGTGTTAAACGAAAATAAAATTAAAACCATTTTCACAATACCATTTCTTTCTCCGGTAGGCCATAATATTGGCAGTTGTCTATAATGCGACTTTTTGAAAGCTTTTACGGTGGGTTTTTCTAGTCAAAATCCGGCAGCAATTTATTGGAATCGCAAGTTTGATAGCTAGTTTCTTCACAATCAAAGCGTCCCAGGGGTTTTTCAGGGTGCTGAATCCAAATATGCAGTTAAAAAGTCATTTTAACTGCAACAAATGAAGATTTAACCTCAATTTCTTCTGCTAGATTCCGTCACCGGAATCTCCAAAAAGTCCCATTATAGACAACTCCATAATATTGATTTCATAATTAGAATAACCTGCAGGCACTTGAAAAAGTTCACTAAGAAATTATTCTACATTATAATAATGCTAAGTTCCACTTTACTTCTCTACCCTAAACTAATAACCTGTCGGGAATTTTCCAATTGCCATGCTATGCAACAACAAATAAAAAAACACATCAGAAAATTATTCCTCTTCAATAACGGTAGGGTATATGTACACTAAGTTAACCTAATCCATAGTTATGCATTATGCTGTAAAGCCAGCTACCCTATATGTACACTAAATTAACCTAATCCATAGTTATGCATTATGCTGTAAAGCCAGCTATTCATTGGGGACACTGGGAAAGGGCTATGCCTTAAATAATAATTCTTTTATTATTTACTATATAATTATTTTAGATATATTGATTAACAATATTTTTTTTATGTTTTATTTAATTTAATTTTTTTAACTATAACTATTAGTGATGGCAAATCATTGTTCAATGTCTAACAATAGATCTAACAATGAACAATTATGTAGCATGGCACTAGAGTTTTTCCTAGAGGGAAACACCTTAAAACATAAATATGTTATCATTTATATAGCATATTAAATTTTTAGCATTCAATATAAAAACATTTTATTAGAAACCCACATTACCTAATAATTTTCTAAAATTTTAACATCAATAATAAATTATATCATTTTATGGAGATCATTTCTCTTAGACAAATATAAATACCACTAGCGATAAATATTTGTAGTTATTGATAAAAGACTTGATTTGAAAAATATGCCAGAAATGTTAAAACCAAGTATATTATACAATTTTAAAGATATATGTAATAATTTAAATTCTAATTTTGATGTTTTCCTTTTGATGTACTTAATGTAACCTTTACATATCATGTGCATATAATAAATTATCCCATTTTCATTATTAATATTCATATTATCATTTCCATAAATATTATTTTGATTAAATTTGGAATAATTTAACTTTAACCTTCTTTAAAAGTGATTAATATACATGTTTTAATAATGTCATGTTATCTTTTATTAAATAATTATATTATGAGAGTATCCAAATTGCGCCTTCATCAAATTATGATCATTTGTTAGTATTGTAATGCCTTTCTTTTCACTATAATTTAGAATAATAATTGAATACATTCTAGATTGATTGATATGCTTTGGTTAGATTGGTATTTCGTACACCTTTGAATTATACAACCATCTAATAATTCTTCACATCATGAACATATATGAATCATTAACATATTAATGATTAATTAATATAATTGGATAGATTGATTAGGTGTATGAACAAGTGACATGATTTGATTTGATGGTGGATATATACTATTTGTATTGTTGAAGTAATCTAATTATACATATGTATTAGTGACCTCTCAGGTGGATACAGAAAACCATATGAATATTTAATGTAAAGTGAGCTAAGCTACACACCTAATTTTTGGATAACGCATTATTTATCCATTTGAATATGATTTTGTGTTCATGCTAATATGATTTAAAACTTGCTCGAAAAATGAGCTGTTTGTTATGTATATGTAAATGTGTGTGTGCGTGTGTATGAGGTGAGGTCAGTACATGATAAATCAATTACACATTTCCATGAGGGTTGTCCATATGAAGTAACTCACAAGGTATAACTAAGGGACATGTTATAACTACATCCAATCCTCAGACCTTAATGACCGTGGTCTCTCATCATGAATAAATAGAATGTAGATAATGTAGAAATTTTCCATGTTATATTGGTTTTCTTAATGTCTACTTGAATTGATGATCACAGCCTCACGGTTGGTATTAATTATATTGGTATTGATAGTAGTGTTGATACATATTCAATATTTAAAAAAATATCTCATTTATGTTCATTCCATTCAAAGTATATTTATGAAAGTAATGTTCGTACAAAAATATTTACATTCATTTTATAAGAGTGATCATGGAGGGTAAACATATATTTGATTTTTTTTGGAATTGTAAACGCAATTTAGGCAATAACAATATGTATTAGTATAAATTTAATATAGTATTGTACATATTCTTTAATGTAAAAATGAAATATCACATGAAATAATCAAGAAAGTTAAAAATTTAATAGGAAACATTGAAAACTGGAAAAAAAGTTGAGAGAGGAAATAATGATATTCATTTTAAGAAATTAGAATTATTTATGGAAGGTATAAGTGGAGAGATAAGTAATAAAGATATTAGTGAATTAATAATTAGAAATTTTAGATGAGTGGATAGGTTGTATTTTGTACCAATAATGTAAGGAGAGCTAGAAAGAGGCTATATAAAACATCTAAATAATTATATTAGAATTGAATATTTTCAAAACTAAATAGCAAAGAGATTTTTCCTAATTATATTAAATTTTGTTTAGAAATAAATATTCTATAACTCTTTTATAGTTACATAATTTATTAGTGAAATTATCAAATCATTTGATTATGGTTAATTCTCACACATTCACATGACCTTTAGAATTTCAAATGGATACCCCACTCTCTCTTTCATTCACTAAGTTGGAATATGAGGAAACCATAAACCTAACATTAGCCATCTTCACTTTATAGAAAGAAATACAATTATCCAGCAAGAAGTTACAACTCAAGTTTATAAGATCATTAAATTAAAAAAAAAAACACACACCCACACATAAATTATTTAGAAGTTTATTTTAATGTCTAGTTATCTTGTACACGTTCATATAACTATTGTAACTTGATTGAGGAGGAAGCCTCACTCCCTCCTATTAGTCCCTACCTTCAGCACTGCAGTGACTCTAGCAATAGCTAGAGTGTTGACTGACAATTAAACACTTCTTTGACCAAACATTTTGCTTGCATACAAATATTTAACCAAAGTTTTTGTTGGCAACTTTAGATATACAAAGCATTTTTATCCAAAGTTCATTTCCTAAATGCAGAGCATTTCTTCTTTGTCTATTTTCTTATATCCAAAGTAACTTTCACTTCCTATCTATTTTGTTATATCCAAAGTAACTTTCGCTCCCTGTATGCTGTCACTACCATTTTCTTGGATGCCACCTGTTCTTGTTTCCTTGAATTCTGTCACAACTCTTTGATGCCGCATGTTCTCATTGTGTCTTTGAGTTATCAACAATAGCTCACAATAAATCCAATTGGTGAGTTGAGGTAAATTGCGGTCATTTCTATTCTCTTCAGAGCCAGTAAATGTTTTCATTGTCATCTGTGAATTATAACAATAACTTACAACAAATCTGGATCGGTAAGATGTGGTTAGTTCTATTCGCTTTAGAGTCGGGAAGGACAAGATAAGATAAGAACAAGAATAGAGCCGGGAAATGCAAGATAAGAACAAGAAAAGAGCCAAGTCGTGCCAGTTGCATTGGTTCCTGCAGAGCCAAGCCGAGCCAGTTGCATAGCTTCCCACAACCTGAAGCAGTTTATGAGGGTCGTACGAGCTTCTAATGCACTGCGAATATCTCTGGTTAATCTCTACATGGAGGTAGAATTATGAAATTTATTTAAAAAACTATTTTGTAATTCTGGCATTAAGAAAATTGTCAAGAGATCGCTCGGAAAAAATGACTAGCTACTAGGTCTAAGAAGTAGAGGAAAAAATGATCAGTTTCCAAGTCTGAGAAGTAGATAAAAAGGTAGAATCCATCTGATGGATTCATCTAGAGAGACATCCATGACAATGAAAAGATGCTATTAGTAACCTTCAAGAGCTAACAATTCGCTATTTGGTAGTAGGTTCTTACTAGTCAATAGGTCTAGTGGATAATTCAACTAAGGGGTAAAAGCTCCTATCTAGGGGAAGGTTATCACCTAATGTTACTCCTTGAGAGAAAAATGACAAATAAATAACATCTACAAATAGTCTATATGGTTTATGCCAAAAGAGATCAGTTCTCGGAAACCGTTAAATGCGTCTTTGTATCAACGTGTAGAAAGGTGTTCTCGGCTGGAGGAGCTGTAGATATGGAGTCTATAGAACAATTTGTCTCTCATCTTTGAGTTGATGAAACTACATGATATTTCTATTGCTACCTGTATGTAAATCTGCATTTTTAAAAACATAGAACTTTTGAATCTTTCATGATAGGGTTGCATAGCATTGAAAATTTATAGTATTTCGGGCAATAAAGAAATATTACAGATAATATCCATGTCAATGAAAAATGGCGAGGATTCAAATAGTTACATATTTAATATTAGATAACGATCATGGTAGTTCAAAAAATACACAAACAACTCTTAAATAGTCAATATACACATGAAATTTTATACATTTCTTTGATACTAACTAGAGAGAAAATTAATTAAACGTCCCTACTATCATCATATCTTTATTACTGGATTTATCACTTCTTTTAGGTTTAGCTTCATGAATGGTTTACCATAGAATTGAAATTACCCATTAACATCTCAAAGGATTTTATAGCAGTTTGAGTAATTACAAAAAATTATAAATAATCTCCATGTTTATGAAATATAGCTAGGGTTCAAACATTACCTATTGAATGTTCAAATATTGATCATAACAATAAAATACAAATAAAGTTCTTGAAATTCTTAAAATAATCAATATAATTGTAACATTGTGAGAAGAATACCCTAAAAAATTGGTATCACATCCTTTGTTGGTTTTTGCGGAATGAGAAATAAGTCTTCTTACAGTATTAATGTTCAGATTGAGAAATATTTTGGTTTCCTTGAAAGAAAGGATATATCCTTGGCTCAGAAAAGCATGGGTCGGTAGCGCTACCAATTTCATCTTTTGCAATGTGGTCGTAGAAGCCTCACCATGTAACCCCTTTTGAGGGTCTAGAGCTAGTTTCTCTTGTTTGCCATTGTAACCCATAGTATTTTTCTGTAAAAATTAATTATTGTCCTCTTGAAAAGGGAAAGAACTTGCAGACAAAATTTTTCAATTAGTAGTATTTTTCTGTAAGCTTAAATTATTTCCCATATTCTCTTGCTAAAAGGGGCAAGAACTTGTTGTGTTCATGTAGACTTTATTATCATGCAATGCTAATGGATTCAAGAAAAATTGATGCATGAGATTCTTGAATATATGAAGGTGGTGGTTTCTGTAGAGCATCCCAATTCCTCCTGCGTTGCACAAGACAGAGGACAACATGTGGTGGAGAGGTTCAGGGTGGAAGCATGGAATATTGTTGATAATGGAATTCCCAAGCACATGTACCTCATGTAAGGTCCCATACTAAAATGATCAGGCACGCATCCCTCATCATTTTTGGTAAATTAATAAAATGATGTTGGCATGTGTTACAGGTGGTGACCATAACATAATGTTGTAAATTTGATTTATGACGACAATTACCAAATAGAAAAAATTATATTAGACATGAAGTTGGAAATTTTGGCATTCAACGTGAAGCTGCAAATTTTATTGATCTGACAGCATGCTTTCCGTAGCCTTTGCTCAGGCACATGTTGCATGGAATGAAGAATTAACAAGTTCATTGCTATAATTAATTAGTGCATACACTTAACATGTCCCTACCTTGGCTTATGGTTTTTAATGGGAGTGCTGCTAGAAGGTAGGAAAGCCAATTGCACGACTTTCTGGTGTGATTTCTAGTAAACGATCTAGACTCGCACTTTCTTGAAGAAACAAAAAGCCTTGAATATACATATGTAATTATTGACCGACTTGGATCCACCGCCCATTTTTATTTTTATCTCTGACCTAATCCTTAACCATAATCAATGATTATATTATTTATGAATTTAATAACAATAACAATGTCATGTTCCTAGTATGTTGTTCACACAGTTTGACTTCAATGCGATACTGACAATACTTATGTTGTATTACATGGGTTTTTAAAAATTGTTCTAACATGGAGCCTATCATAATCATATCCATTAGTTAGTAATCAATGTTCACAAGTTAAATTGAAAATCTACCAAAATATTATTAGTCATATTCAATCTGTCATTGTTGTAGACTTGTTGCATCTAGATGCTGAGTTTAAAAGCGTGGAAAGTGAACAATATGTAAATTTTGGCAATATCCGATAATCTTTTGATCAATTCGAGAAATGATTTTTTTAACCACATGGTGAATCGGTGACTGCCAGTCCTAATCTATGGGCAACCCAAGATCAATCCTCATAGCTACTTTTATAACACCAGGAGTACATCCAACTACCTAAAGGTTAGATATACTAAGATCTTATGATCTGAGCAAGAGCTAGACTAACGCGCTGTCGAGACAGGATTGGGGAATCCGCCCCTTTATCTATCACCACAGTAGGTCAGTGTACTCAATGAGATTTGAACTGTGGTCCTCGAGGCTTTGCCCAAGTACGCTTACCATTAAACCACACATTAAAACTAAAAGAAAATAGACACATCCTATTTTCAGATGCAAATTTAAGTGACATGTGGAAAGCCTTGCCAGTGAATAATAAGTCATCAAATGATCATCACGGAGCATATCAAGGATGCCTGGGTTTGAAAACCCCTCATATCACTGCGAAAATGTTCGCCTACATCCGTATTTCCATCACTACGTCCAATAGCATCATTTGCATTCATGGCTTCTTTCTTCTGTCAGTCACAGTTTTTCATGAACGTAATTGAAGCAATTTTAGAAATATTTATGAATGGGATATGTGGGATGAATAATAAAGATATTAGTGAGTTAATAATTAGAAATTTTACATAAGTAGGCACATTGTATTTTGTACAAATAATGAAAGAAGACTCTAGTGATCACTGGAGCATTGACTGATAATTAAACACTTCTTTGACCAAACATTTCGCTTGTGTACAAATATTTAACCAAAGTTTTTGCTAGCAATTTGGTTGTACCAAAATTTTAAGCAAAGTTTTCAAATCGACCTCTTATTGGAAACTTCATGTTTCCCAAGGCAACTTTAGATATACAAAGAATTTTTATCGAAAGTTCATTTCATAAATGCAGAGCATTTCTTCTTTGTCTATTTTGTTATATCGAAAGTAACTTTCGCTCCCTGTATGCTACCACTACCATTTTCTTGGATGCCACCTATTCTTGTTGCCCTGAATTCTATCATAACTCTTTGATGCCACATGTTCTTATTATGTCTTTGAGTTATCAGCGATAACTCACAATAAATCCAATCGGTGAGTTGAGGTAAACTGCAATCATTTCTATAAATTTAATCGATGAGTTGAGGTAAACTACAGTCGTTTCTATTCTCTTTAGAGCCAGTAAATGTTTTTGTTGTCATCTATGAATTATAAACAATAACTTACAACAGATATGGATCAGAAACATGTCATAAGTTCTATTCGCTTTAGAGCCAATAAGACAAGATAAGATACGAATAAGAAAAGAGTCGGGAAAGACAAGATAAGAACAAGAAAAGAGCAAAGTTGAGCCAGCTGCATTGCTTCCCGCAGAGCCAAGTCGAGCTAGTTGCATAGCTTCCTACAACCTGACACAGTTTATGGGGGCCAAACTAGTTTCTAATGCACTGAGAATTTCTTTGGTTAATCTCTACATGGAGGTAAAATTATGAAATTTATTTAAACAACTATTTAGTAATTTTGGAAATAAGTAACCTGTCAAGAGATTGCTCGGAAAAAATGACTAGCTACTAGGTCTAAGAAGCAGAGCAAAAAAAGACCAGTTTCCAGGTCTGAGAAGTAGAGAAAAAGGTAGAATCCATGGGATGGATTCATCCAGAGAGACATTCGTGGCAATGAAAGCATGCTATTAGTAACCATTGAGAGCCGACAACTCACTATCTGGTGGTAGGTTCTTAATATTAAATAGGTCTATGGGATAATTCAACTAAGGGGTAAAAGCTCCTATCTAGGGGAAGGTTATCACCTAATGTTACTCCCTAAGAGAAAAATGACAAATAAATAATATCTGCAAACAGTCTATATGGTTTACGCCAAAAGAGATCAGTTCTCTATAGCTGTTAAATGCGTCTTTGTATCAACACACGGAAAGGTGTTCTCAGCCAGAGGTGTTGTAGATATGGAGTCTATACAACAATTTGTCTCTCACCTTTGAGTTGATAAAACCACATGATATTTCTATTGCTACCTGTATGTAAATCTATGTTTTTAGAAACATAGAACTTTTGAATCTTTCATGATAGGGTTGCATAAAATTGAAATTTTACCGTATTTTGGGCATTAAAGAAATATTACAGATAATATCCATGTCAATGAAATATTGCAAGGATTCAAATAGTTACATATTGAATATCAAATTACGATCATGATAGTTCAAAAAAGACAGAAAACTCTTCAATAGTCAATATACATGAAATTTTATACCTTTATTTGATACTAACTAGAGAGAAAATGAATTAAACATCCACACATTCATCATATCTTTGTTACTAGATCTATCACTTATTTTAGGTTCAGCTTCATGAATGGTTTACCATAGAATTGAAATTACCCATTAACATCTCAAAGGATTTTATAGCAGTTTGAGCAATTGAAAAATATTATAAATAATCTCAATGTTTATGAAATATAGCTAGGATTCAAACATTACATATTGAGTGTTCAAACATTGATCATAGCACTAAAATATAAATAGAGTTCTTAAAATTCTTGTAATAATCAATATAATTGTAGCATTGCGACAAGAATACCCTAAAACATTGGCATCTCATCCTTTGTTATTTCTTGCGAAATGAGAAAGAAGTCTTCTTACAGTATTAATGTTGATATTGAAAAATGTTGTGGAGTCCTTCAAAGAAAAGATGTATCCTTGGCTCAGAAAAGCATGGGTCGGTACCGCCAGCAATTTCATATTTTTCGATGCGGTCATAAAAGCCTAACCATGTAACCCCTTTTGAGGGAGCAGAGCTATTTTCTCCTGTCTTCCATTGCAACGCGTAGTATTTTTCTGTAAAAATTAATTATTGTCGTCTTGAAAAGGGAAAGAAATCACAGACAATTTTTCAATTAGTAGTATTTTTCTATAAGCTTAAATTATTTCCCATATTCCCTTGCTGAAAAGGGCAAGAACTTGTTGTGTTCATGTAGACTCTATTATCGTGCAAGGCTAATGGATTCAAGAAAAATTGATGCATGAGTAGGGCTTATTGAATGGAAGAAGGTGGTGGTTTTCGTGGACCATCCCAATTCCTCCTGCATTGCGTGAAACAGACGACAACATGTGGTGGAGAGATTCAGGGTGGATGCATGGAATGTTGTTGATAATGGAATTCCCAAGCACATGTAGGTCCCATACTAGAATCATCAAACACGCATCTGTTATGAAACCAGCTTCAAGAAATATAGAAAAGATAGATCAACGACTTAGAATTCATCCTCTTCGAGGGGGAAACCTCCTTTACATTACATAAATAAACAATTTTTGGATGATACAAATGAAAAGACCTCCTTTCTATATATAGCAGTCTAAGGGGTTATAACATAATCACAGCCGACAAAACAATAATAATGTAAGGGCACAATAATAACAATAGTGGGTTTCTATGGGGAACAATAGTAACAATATGGGCACTACATAGGTACATCAATATAATAAGTGGGTTGTACTAATAACAATAAGGGGTTACACTAGTAGTATAGGGGCCGAACATGCCCCTCTCCTTCAAAAAGTGTTGTCCTCAACGCTTGAGTAGTTCTTCATGCTTCTGTATAAAATTCTTGTCATCCCATGTGGAATCTTCTGTTGGTAAGTACTTCCACCTGATGAGATACGCTGAAATTGATCGATTTAGTAGCTGCCAGGTTCTTGTTTCTGTGACTGCTCCAAGTTCCAATATGATTTTTCCTTCCTCTTCAATTTCTGGCAATATTGTTTGAATTGGGATCTTTTGTAACTTTTGAATAAGTGGCCAGACTTCTTTGTCCTTATTCCATTCATCCCTTTCTTTGTTTATCCAATTTGGTCTGATAATAGAAATAGCACAAAAGAATGCTTCCACATCCTCATCCTTGAAGAGTTGTCCCATTCGGTAAGGTCGCCGTTTTTTAAGTGCATGTAGTATTGCCAACATTTCCTTCTCATAATAGCTTGCTTGATATGTAGCAGTAAAAATACCCAGTCACCTACATCAACACATGTTTTACTACGATGTTGATCTACCTGTTGTTTCATTTGATTTTGCACCGAAGTAGC
>APFE030831944.1:0-24598 GCA_000404065.3 Pinus taeda
ATTGTTTTGATTTCTTTGTATGTGGATGACATGATTATAACAGGAAATGCATTTGATTTAATCAAAGGAATCAAAAGGTTGATGGCACAAGTTTTTGAAATGAAGGATCTCGGAAGCCTTCACTATTGTCTGGGATTAGAAGTATTTATAGATACTGGGCAAACTTTTCTTACCCAAGGGAAGTATGCTAGAAATATGTTAGAAAAGTTTTCTATGGATCAGTGTAGAACAACAACAACACCTTTGCAGTAGAATCTAAAATTGAGCAGTGATGATGGGACTAAAGAGATAGATGCCACAATGTATAGACAGTTGGTTGGCAGCCTGATATATCTTACAACAACCAGACCTGACTTGGCATACTCTGTTAGTGTGCTGAGCCAATTTATGGAGAAACCGCTTGAAAGTCACTGGAATGCAGCAAAAAGCGTGTTGAGGTATCTTTGTGGTACTGTTCATTTTGGTATTTTATACACTGATGTATCTGATGTTACTCTAGCAGGTTTTTCAGACTCAGACTAGGCAGGTAACCTGGATGATCGGAGGTCTATCACAGGTTATGCATTCAACATAGGTTCCGGGGTCATAGCATGGAGCAGCAAGAAACAAAGTATTGTAGCTTTGTCATCATGTGAAGCTGAGTATCAAGCATTGTGTGCAGCAACATGTGAAGCAATCTGGTTGAGGAGACTTCTCAAAGATGCAAGAAAAGAACAGAAGCAACCCACTTCTATCAAAAGCAACAACCAGAGCACCATCAAATTAGCATACAATCCAGTGTTCCACAAAAACACCAAGCATATAGACACTCAGTTCCATTTTGTTAGAGAGAAAATACAGTCAAATGAAATTGTTGTTGAATATTGTAAAACTTGTGACAATGTGGCTGACATTTTTACAAAGCCTCTTGCACGAGTAAAATTTGAATTGTTTAGAAAGATGCTAGGAGTTCAGGAGAACCCTTTCTCCATTAAGGGGGGGAGTTGAGAATAATTAATATTATTTTATTATTAATGGAGAAAATGGTTACATTGTTGTAACTTTCTCCCTAGTTTAGGATTAGTTCCTATAGTTATGGGGTTTGGGTACAACTTCCTATTTCCTAATATTGTATTTAATGATGTAATCTTTTGATTGAATGGTAATATAGAGTGAACGAGAGAATCCTCTCAAGGTTTGTGAGTGTAGTCTCCAGGTGCAGGCCACACCTGAGAGCTACATCTCTTTCTTTTCAATTCAGTGCATATTTTATCTTATAATTGTGACCAAGTATTTAACATATAAGAAAAAGGTAAAACAATAGAGGCTTTTAAAAATTATTTCAAAGTTTAGTTAATATCATTTTATGCTCAATCCTAGATGTAATAAGGATTTTCAATTTTGGCTAGACTATTGGAAGATATCATTTTGTAAAGGATAATTGTGGGATGATAAAGAGTTTAAGGAAAAAAGAAATTAAGATACTATGAGGAAGTAATACAAATGTATTCCTGTATTTTGTTTAGTGTAAAAAGGAAAATAAACATTGTTAAAACAAAATCAAATTTTCATGATCTCCATGGTGAAACAAAACATTGGTTGATTTCCAAAACACCATGAAATCACCTTCGCTACACTAAGAGATTTAAGATGAAAACGATTTATTTTACCTTTAGTCAATTTCCAAAACACTATGAAATCGCCTTTACCACACTAAGAGAGTTAAGATGAAAAACACTTTATTTTACATTTTCCAACATATATTCACATTAAATCTAATTTTAAAAATATTTGTCGCACTATCAACCTTCTTAATCATTTAACTCACCAAAACTAAGACTTGACAATAATTGGGAGAGGTTTTCTTTTATTATGTTTTAGATTAGACTTAGAACCTATTTTCTAGGATACTGTCAGAATGTAATCACTTATACTCATTCACTTATATTCATGTATGATTGTTTTCATCAATGAGAATGTAGGGCTTCTTTGGCAGCCTGAGGTGTAGTTGTGTGGTTCATTCGTCAATTAATTTTGTCTTCCATTTTGAGTTGGTATCAAAGCACAATGTTTATCCTGGGTTTGTAATAGTGATTTTTGAGGTTGTGTGTGGGGTTCTAGTTGAGTGTGGAGCTCTTCTATTGGAGACTATCTGATCTACTTGTGCATGGAGCCATAAAGCCGGTGGAGAGAGCCGAGTGATGATGTGGCATTTGACCATGGTGTGGCACAGTGGAACATTTCGAGCCTTTGTGGCGTTATTGGCATTTGACCGCATTTGTTGAGCCCGTCGATGGAGCACATATCCTAGTGCGATAAGAGCAGTCACTAGTTGTGAAACTGTGGCATGTGAATGTAACTATTGGTGAGAATGCAAGTGAGTTGGTGTTTGACTGTGATTAAACAAAACCGTGATCGATCTCTATGTTGTAATCTCAAGGAGGAGTCAATGTTTGTGTAATAATCCATAGTGATGGGTATATTTGAGGATATCACAACATTGAAGCCCTTGGATCATTACAATTGTCATGTGGAAAGATCAGTCGTGTGGAATACCTGTAGTGTGGAAGTGAAAGAAGTGTGGAACCTATTTGCAAAGTGGAACCAACTGCGTGGAAGAATCTGTGAATCTGTGGGAAGGCCGAGAGAAGACTGGTCAAAATTAGTGGAAGGCCGAGAGTGTGGAGAGGGAGAATTGATCTGAAAGTTGATTGTGGACATAACTAGAGAGGGATAAATGATATTGGCGACAACCGTGGACAACCGTGGACTGAGTTGGAAAAAAAAAATACGAGACCAATGCTCAACTCACTAAGAAAAGAGTGCGTTGATAGTGATACACTTGTGAAATTGCAATGCAGTGCCCCCAAGTTGTATCGAAAGGTGCGCTGGCAGTGGAGTGTTTACCTTCTTTTTTTTTTATCAACGTGTATTCTCAACAAGCGCCCACATTGAGGTTTTGGTTAGAAGGCATGTAATACACATTATCATTTTTTTTGGTACATATATGTAATGTGGGGATATGGGCACAATTTAAAATTTAATTGAGCTCATGTTTTAAGCTATTAAAAGAAGTGCACTTTTCAATCTCTATTTAGAATTTGACTGTAAATATATTTGGAGTTGTTGGAGGTGATCGTGAAAGTCACTATTGAAGATTGGGACTTTTTGGCAAGATGACGAATCTGCTTGTAGAGACGTATCTTAATGAAGCTAATAAGTTGGACGGATCTAATTATGTTAATTGGAAATTCAACTTGCAAATTTTGTTGGAGGGATATGGTGTCTGGTCAATTACAAAGGGAGAAGAAGCAAAACCTTTCGCAGGCTCAACAATTGCATCTATTTAATACTAGGAGAAGAGGGAGAACAAAGAAAATGTATTATTAAGAATGTCCATGAAAGAAAATATAATTCCCCATATTTGTTACTACATATATCTAATGTAGCCTCGAATACATTTAAGGAGTTGTATGAGACTAAAAATACAAATCGAGTCCTCTTCCTAAAAAGTAAGATTTTTTATATTAAAATGGAAGAAAATCTATATGTTAGCACTTTTGTTTCAAGAATTAAAGATTTGAAAGATAAGTTAGGAGACATAGGAGAATTAGTGCCTAGTACTTATCTAGCTACAATCACTTTAAATGGAATTTTACTGGACTATCAAATTTTATTATAGGCCTTGCAGCAAGGGAGAAAGCTCCCGCCTTTGAGGAATTGACAGATATATGGATGCAACCTCATAATCCAAACTTAGCACTTGTGGCAAAGAAAAAATTCTTCAAAGGAAAACATGGAGAAGGAAGTAAAGGTGGAAGTCTATTTCATAGAAGGCCATCTCCAAAGCCAAATCAAGGTATGTCACCTACGAGAAATGATTATAAAACTAAATGTGTTTATTGTGGTAGAAGTGGGCATCTTGCGAGAGATTGCTAGAAAAAGAAAAGTGATGAAGTGAGGCATAAACACAAAATACATTCATGACATTTTGTAGGAGAAGCCCTGAATTTTGATCTTAAGAATCTCAAGTTGTTTTTCCTTAACATTGTGTTGTCTATTGAAACCGATGATGTCAATGCATGGTTTGTGGATTCTGGAGCTTCAATCCACATTAGATGCAATAACGATTTGTATGAGAACTTCAAGGAAATAAGCAATGGCAAAAACATTTATCTGGGAGATGATCGTGCACATCAGATTATGGGATATGGAGATATTCCAGTGACTTTACCAAATGGCAGTGTCAGGCGCATTCATAATGTTATGTATGTGCCTGGGATCAAGAAAAATTTGAACTTTACATCCAAAATTACATATCAGAATCTGAAGTTTGAATTCTTCAAAACACATTGCATAGTAAAAGACCTGTTGGATCACTACAAAACTGTTGCTTCATAAGTCCAAGTTGCAGGCTTGTACAAGCTTGATGTCACCAGCAAAAATATTCAAGCACTGACTTCTGCAACTATGTCAACATAAAGCCTTTGGCACCAGAGGTATGGTCATATCAATTATCATGATTTGTAGTTGTTGCAGAAACAAAGCATGGTTGAAGGAATCCCTATGTTAAGGATTGAGTATGTTGCTTGTGAAGGTAGTGCATTAGGATAAATTCACAGAGATGAATTCCCCTCTAATTCTATTAGGAGAAGCGGAGATGTATTAGAACTTGTGCATTATGATGTTTGTGGACCCATCCAGACTAGATCCCTAGGAGGTGATTATTATTTTCTGTTGTTTATTGATGATTGCACAAGGTACACTTGGGTGTACATCCTTAGGAAAAAAAAGTGATGTCTCGGATTATTTCAAATAATTCAAAAAAATGGTAGAACATAAAACAAGGAAATTCATAAAGTAACTTTGTTCAGATCAAGGGGAATAATACAGGTTGGGGAACTTCATTAAGTACTGCAAGGATCATGGAATAGTGTAGCAATTTACAGTACCCTAAATTCCACAATAAAATGATGTTACAAAAAGGAAAGAACATAACATTAGTGGAGTGTGCATAGAGTATAATCAAAGGTAAGTGTAGGTTTTAACCCTGTACAGAAATTACCTGCATACGAATTCTAAGAATAGAAAATAAACAATGCGATAGCATAACACATAAAACACATATACATAGAGATTTTCCCTTGGATCCCACAACCGAGAGTACCAGCTTTATTTTTCATTATGTTCCTTTCAATGTTCAATATATATATATACATGCCGAAGCATCCAATACCATGGACCAAAAACCATCACGCCCAAAACCATGTGCGAAAACCATGCACAAAATCATAGGTAGGTCCACCCACCTAATATAGGGTCCAAAAAAATATTTTCCCCAGGGTGCTGCCCTGGACCCTATAGAGGGGGCCTAACCACCCCTCGTACAGTGGAGCTAACCGCCCCCCTCAAACCCCTCATATAGGGGGGGCTTTCACCCCCCCTCTAACCCCCCGGTTAACTAGGGGAGCTAGTCGTGGAAAGAATATAACACAACCCAACATTCTCCTACTTGTTGTTTTCTTTCCACAGGGGGCCACAGGAAAGCATAGTCATTTATCCAACCCTGCAATGCCCATTGTTTCTCTATACCAAGAGAACTTCTCAGAGCTCATGGATTTTTTCAATGCATCTGCAATATTCTTCAAATTTTCCACCTTTACCAGCAACATTTTTTTCTTCTATCATGTCCCACACAAAATTATACTGAACATAAATGTGCTTTGTCTTTGAATGGTAAGCAGGGTTCTTTGCCAAGAAAATTGCACTTTGGCTATCACGGTCTATTCTTATAGCTCCCTGTACTAACCCCATACTTGAACACAATCTTTGCAACCATACTACTTCCTTGCTTGCATGAGTGGCTGCCATGTATTCTGCCTCTGGAGTTGATAGTGCCACTACATATTGTTTCTTACTCACCCAACTAACCGCACCTCCAAATAGGTTAAATACGTACCCACTTGTAGATCTTCTCTGATCCAGATCTCCAGCTCAGTCTGCATCAACAAAGCCATGAATATCCAAAACTTTGTCCAATCCTCGTCTTACTTGGTAGCACAAACCATAATCACTAGTGCCACACAAATACCTGAAGACCCGCTTCACTGTTGTCCAATGCTCCTTCACTGGTTTTGACATAAACCTGCTCAATACTCCCACTTCATGTGCAATGTTTGGTCTAGTATAGACCATCGCATACATCAAACTACCGACTGCGCTTGCATATGTAACATGGGACATGTCCCCTTCCTCTTCTTGTGTCTTGGAATATTGTTCAACAGATAACTTCACACCTACAGGAATAAGTACCTTCACCGGTTTACTATCCTGCATATTAAAACTTTGCAATATTGTCTCGACATACTTCCATTGGTTTAACCAGAGCTTCCTCTTTGCCCAATCTCTTTTAATTTCCATGCCCAGAATATAGTTTACATCACCAAGATCTTTCATGTCGAATTTGGAGGACAATTGGGTCTTCAAATCCTGGATAATTTCTTTGTCATTTCCAACCAGCAACAAATCATCCACATACAAGACCAGATAAATAACATGAAATCCAATTAATTTAAAATACACACAGTGATCTACTTTACTTATGGTGAAACCAAGTCCCCGTATAAATGTATCAAATTTCTAAGGCCACATCCTTGGTGACTGTTTTAACCCATACAGAGACTTCTTTAACTTGCATACCAGTTCTTTCTTACCCTTCACCGCAAAGCTTTTAAGTTGCTTCATGTAGATCTCCTCTTCCAGATCCCCGTGAAGAAATGTTGTCTTCACATCCATCTGTTCTACCTCGAAATCAAAAGCAGAAGCAATAAATAAAAGTAATCTAATAGAAGCTACCTTGGCAACAAGAGAAAAATATCACCAAAATCAATTCCCGGAACCTGGGAATAACCTTTTTCTAACAACCAAGCTTTGTATTTCTCCACCTTTCTTTCTTCATTTGTATTCTTCTTGAACACCCATTTGCTACCAATGGGTTTCCTTCCAGCCGGCAACTCCACCAGATCCCAAGCCTCATTTTTGTGAAAAGATGCCATTTCATCAACCATGGCCTCTTTCCAGAGTTTGTCATCCTCTGAATCTACTGCTTCCTTCACAGTTCTGGGATCATCATTATTAATAGATAAAGCAAAACTTGAACAAAAAACAGATGGACTATACCTTTCTGGCTGCCTTCTTTCTCGAATTGATCTTCTCACAACTGGAGTTTGTGGATGTTCATCTTCTTATTCCTCTTCTGTAGTAGAGTTTGATTCTTCCTCCTTTAGCTCAAACTCTATCTTCTTAGGTTCCTTTGGTTGGACTTCATATTTAATAACATCTTTCACCTCTCTGAACACCACATTTCGGTTGTACACAACCTTCCTTGTTATTGGGTTCCAAAGTTTATAACCCTTTAAACCATCCTTATACCCAATAAAGGTGTACTTTTCAGATTTACTATCCAACTTTGTTCTTTTCTCCTTTGGAACATGTACATATGCATCACATCCAAATACCCTCAGATGTGAAAGAGAGGGTTTCTTACCAGTCCATACCTCTTGTGGAGTCTTATACTCCAACGCCGATGGAGGTGATCTGTTGACCAAGTAACATGTAGTCTCCACCGCCTCTACCCAGAATTCTTTTCCTAACCCGACACCATTGAGCATGCTTCTTTCCCTTTCCATCAACGTCTTGTTCATTCTTTCTGCAACTCCATTTTTCTCAGCTGTGTATGGAGTAGTCTTTAGTCGTGCTATACCACACTTCTTACAAATTCTTCAAATTCCTTCTTGCAAAACTTTCCACCATTATCTGTCCTCAACACCTTTATCTTCTTCTCTGTCTAGTTTTCCACCAAAGCCTTAAATTCCTTAAACCTGTCAAAGACTTCAGATTTCTTCATAAGGAAATATATCCATGTATTCCTTGAGAAGTCATCTATAAATGATACATAGTACACAAACTTACCTGGTGATGGAACCTTCACAGGTCCAACCACATCACTGTGCACAAGCTCTAATATCTCTTTTGCCCTCTTACCACCAGAGGGGAAACTCACCCGATTCTACTTCCCATATGCACAATTTTCACAAAAACAAAATCCCGAGAGCTATTAGTCATACCTTCTACCATACCTTTACCATGAAGTATTTTAAGGCCCTTTTCTCCAATATGTCCAAGCCTTTGATGCCATAGCATGGTCTTTTCTCCAGAGACCACTAAATTTTCTGCTTCACTTTCAGGAACCACAGAACTATTTCACCCATCAATAACAGTGTTACCTTACAGCTTGTACAAAGTTCTAATCTGAACTCCTCTCATTAATACCAGTGCTCCCCGAACCATCTTGCAGGTATATTTTTCGAACACTGTTTTTACACCTGTATCATCTAGCTTGCTTACAGAAATCAGATTTTTGGATAATGCAAGAATATGTAGAATACTCGGAAGTGTTGTAATCCTTCCACCTTGCAACTTCAACTTGACTTTTCCACAACCAATGATTTTAGCCTTCCTGTCATCCCCCAAGAACAAATCACCACCATCATATTTCTCATACTCGCAGAACCACTCTCTATGGGGAGTGAAGTGAAAGGATGCACCTGAGTTAATTAACCATGCCTCATGATCTACATGTGTACTTTAAGAAGCCAAGTACACATCCCGACCTTCACGTGAGGTGGTTTTCCCCTTTGCAGAAGGAGCATCTTCAGATCCCTTTCCTTTGTCAGGAGCCTTAGATTTACAGTCCCTTTTGTAGTGCCTTTCCTTTCCACATTTCCAGCACAAATTTACAGGTTTTCTTGGAGATTTATATCTCCCTCTAGATTTAGATCTCCCGCTCGATGACTTATTTTTGTTTCTATTCTAAGACTGTCCTCGTACAGAAAAGGCATCGCCATTCTGGCTCTCCACATTTTTCCATCTCATCCCTCCGTCAGCAAGGATGATACTATCTCATCAAACTGCAAGGCAGTTGCATTGCTACCTATTGAAATAACCAGGCTATCCCACAAATCTGGTAGAGAACACAACAAACTGATGCACTTATCTTCATCTAAAATTTTAATATCAACAGATAAAAACTGACTTACCACAATATTAAATGCGTTCAGATGCTCTGTCACCGAGTCTCCATCTTTCATCCCCAGGTTATACAAATTTTTCCGTAGGAATAGTTTATTCACCAGAGACTTAGATTGGTACAAAGTCCCTAACTTGTCCCACAAAGCCTTCGCCATAGCTTCCCCTAATACATTTAGCAATACTGAATTTGAGATACACAATTGTATTGTGCTCTTTGCCTTCCGATCCAACTTCTTCCATTCTTCATCGGACACTCCTGTTGGTTTGGTACCTAGATCTACCGTGATCCACTAATCTTTATCCACCAACAGATCCTCCATCTTGAGTTTCCACAACTCAAAACTCTAGCCATTAAATGTCCTGATCTCTATCTTTCCACTGCTCGTCATCTTCTTTCACCTCCAGAATTGATTTCACAGATCTCCCACTGAACAAGGTCTACCACAGGCCCGAGCAAAACCCCTCAGCAACAAAGGCATCCCCTTAAAGCCAAAAAAACTCTGATACCAAATATAGTTTTTAACCCTGTACATAAATTACCTGCATACGAATTCTAAGAATGGAAAATAAATAATGCGAGAGCATAACACATAAAACACATATACACAGAGATTTTCCCCTGGATCCCAAAACCAGAACTACCAGCTTTATTTTTAATTATGTTCCTTTCAATGTTATAATACATATATATACATGCCGAAGCATCCAATACCATGGATCGAAAACCATCACGCCCAAAACCATGTGTGAAAACCATGTACAAAACCATAGGTAGGTTTGCCCACCTAATATAGGGTCCAAAATATATTTTCCCTAGGGCACTACTTCGAACCCTGTAGAGGAGGGCTAATTGCCCCCCTCAAACCCCCCGTTGCGCAATCGGCGCAACGAAGGGTGGGTTCCCCCCCCCAATTAACTAGGGAAGCTAGTCGTGGAAAGAATATAACACAAACCAACAATAAGAATCTCTCAAATGATTTTTGGGCAGAATCCATTAATACTGTTGTTTACTTAAAGAATAGAAGTCCAACAAGTTATCCTAATCTCAAGACCCCAATCGAAGCCTTGTAAGGTTTTGAATCAATAGTTCATCATTTGAGGGTATTTGGGCATAAGGCCTTCGGACATATTCCGAAGGAGAACAAAAGGAAACTTGATGCTAAAGTTATAAAATGTATTTTTGTAGGATACTGTTCATAAATTAAATCATATAAAATGTTTGATCCACCTACTCACAAAGCATTTGCGAGTAGGCATGTAATTTTTCATGAACAAACAGATGAATGAAATAAGGACAACAACTATGAAAGGTGGCATTTACTTCCTAAAGTTGAAGACATTAAAGAAGAAGCAAAAGATAGTGAGCAACAAATGCTTGAGGAAGAATCTAGTGATATGGACATCACCAGTGGTCAAAGTTCACCCAGAGGTGAAGAAGTACCTTCAAAGAACAGGGATGAAGATAGTGAAGTGGCAAGGAGATCTACTCAACAGATTCACCTATCTAAAATGTATAAGGACTATGCCCTAATGAGTAGTGTTTTGAATTTCATAGAGCCCATAATTTTTAACGAAGCTAATGAACATGAAGAGTGGAGAAAAGTAATGAAGGAAGAATATGAATCTATAATTAAAAACAAAACCCGGGAATTGAATGAATTTCCTGAAGGTAAAGAGCCCATAGGATGTAAATGGTTATACAGACCCAAGTTTAAAGCAAATGGTAGTATAGATAAATATAAAGCTAGACTAATGGAAAAAGATCACTCACAAAAAGAGGGTATTGACGATGCAGAAACATTTGCACCTGTAGCTAAATTAAATACTATTAGATTGTTAATTGCATTAGCTACAAAGTACCATTGGAACTTGCACCAATTAGATGTAAAACTTGTTTTTATGAATGGTGATTTAAAAGAGGAAGTGTATTTGACACAACCTAAAGGGTTTGTGAAAAAGGGGTAGGAACATTTAGTTTGAATATTAAAGAAAGCTTTGTATGGGTTAAAGCAGGCACCCAGGTCGTGGTATGAGAAGATAGATTCTTTCTTTCTTCAGTAGGGTTTTATCAGGAGTCAAAGTGATCCAAATATGTATACCAAATTTGATGCAAAGGGGCATGTTGTACTAATTTATTTGTATGTTGATGATTTTATTATTATAGAAAATTTGGTTAAACAAATTAATGGAATTAAGGCGCAGATCTCACAGGTTTTCGAGATGAAAGATCTTGGTGAGTTACATTACTATCTGGGACTTGAAGTTTGGATAGATATTGGTCAGACTTTTGTTTCTTAGGGTAAGTATGTCAAAGAATTGCTTAAGAAGTTTAAAATGGACCAGTGTAAAGCTACTTTTGTTCCAATGCAACAAAATTTGAAACTTCATTTTGATGATGGCTCAAAGGAGGTTGATGCTATAGTGTACAAACATCTAGTGGAAAGCTTTGATTATCTTACTACAACTAGATCTGATATAGCATACTATGTTAGTGTGTTAAGTCAGTTTATGGCAAGGCCTCTAGAAAGCCATTGGAGAGAAGTGAAATATGTACTCATGTATCTTAAAAGAACAATAAATTTTGGTATTAAATATAATGATTCATTTGATGTTGAGCTGACACATTACTTAGATTCAGATTAGGCTAGTAATCTGGATGATAGGAGATCTACTATAGGTTATGATTTTAGCATTGGATCTGGGATTGTTTCATGGAGTAGCAAGAAGCAGCCAATTGTATCATTGTCATCTACTGGACTAGAATATAAAGTTTTGTGTATAGCAACTTGTGAAGCTATTTAGTTGAGGATAGTTCTTCAAGATGTTGGAGAAGAACAAAAGAAGGCTACAGTGATCAAATGTGATAACCAAAGCTTGATCAAGTTGGTAAACAATCCAATATATCATACAAGAACAAAGCATGTTAATGCTCAGTTTCACTTTGTTAGAGATAAGATATAGTCCACATATTTTTTTTTTTAATATTATAGTACTTGTGAAAATGTTGCTAATATTTTCACTAAGCCCCTTGGGAACATGAAATTTGAATTGTTTAGGGAGATGCTAGGTGAAGAAATAAATCCTTTCTCCATTAAGGGAGAGACTTGACAATAATGGAGAAAGGTTGTTTTACTATTTTGATTATGTTCTAGATTAGACTTAGATCCTATGTTCCACGAGATTGTTGTGATCTCCCAAATAGAATGTAATCACTTATATTCATGTATGTTTGATTGTTTTCATGAATGAGAATGCAACCCAGCTTTGGCAGCCTCATGTGTATATTGACTAACCTGGGTGTGGCGTGGTTCATTCTTCAATTAGTTTTGTCTTCCAATTTGGATCAATCATGTCAAAAAAATACAATAATAAAAAATTTAAAAGAATCATGCATTGTCTTTCCTCTATCATTTGTTTCTGTCTTCGCATTTCTAGCACTCCATTGACAAACGGTGTTGTTGGACTTTGTTTCCTCTTTTCAAAATTATTGTGATTTTTTTTGCTTGCATATTGTCAAGCTATTAAATGAGTTTAATGAGCGTAAACTATTTTTATTTTTGGATTTATTAAATGTTAAGAAAAACTAATTTATTGAAATGTAAATTTATTTTGAAATATAAAATTAGAAAAAATATTTACACTTTTGATACATGAATTTATGTTATATATCAAGGTCAAGTATCTGTTTGCTTTCCAACTCTAGGACCATGTATTAACTCAATGCGTAACATGGAAGGAATTGCACCTCCTTCATTTTAAGCAACACACCAATAGAATGTTCTAGCTATGCAAAAGATTGTAATTTTTCATATTCAACCCCTTGAAAATCCCCTTTGCCAATTTGATTTTGTAGCTTACACAAATTAAACTTAATATGAAACTAAAAAATATCTCTCTCACAAGGTTAACACTTAGAATATTTATATTGTGCCAAATGTTTTAATCATAAGTGTTTTTTTTAAACAAGAAATGATGAATTTTATTTATATAAAGACTGGAAAACACATATGAATTGGCTACATAAGTAAATAAACTCTCTAGTACCAGGGAGCTACAATAACTTGCTATTCTGATTTATTATTTGAAAACTACACAAAATAAACATTCACGTAGAGACTTATAAGATAATTTCAAAACTACACACAATACCCATTCACATAAAGATTTACCATATACAAAAGAATAAGACCTTTAGAATTACTGAATAGTTTTTCTTAACCAAACAACTAAATTAGTTTGGGAGTCAGCCAAATGATATGGGAGTCAACCAAATTGTTTTGGAGTCAAAATTCTAATTCAGTTATGAATGACTTTTAATTTATGATCTCTGGTTTTTGTTCCAAACTACATGTGTTTCAAAATATGGGTCTCCTAAAACAAAAAGAGGCCTTGATAAAAATATACAAGCTAAAATCATGTTTAAACGAAATATCAATATTATTAGAAGTTTCACTCAACTGGTTTTATACTCATGTGCTTTATTGTTTTAAGAAAAGGTTTAGATTTCTTATACTTTTGTCTTTTATCTTAAAAAAATAGGGACTTGGAGTTTTTTAAGAAATTATTTTTTTTGGGTTAAATTTTAATTTTTGTTGCTAAAAAAATATTTTTGACAATATATATAGATTCATCGCTTTGAAAAACCTTGAAGCACTAAAATTATGTGTAGAGTTCACAACAAAAACTTGTGATTCCAACCAATCTTATTGAATTATAAACAAATTAAACCAAAAAATATACCCAAAAACCTCTAAAAACATATAAACTAATACGATTATTTTTGTTTAAAATTTTCACTTTCCACCCTAAAACCACTCCATTGAAGGTACAATACCTCTATATCGAAAACATAATGAGTCACTCACTGATGGTGAAATGAAGGACAATTGCATATGGAAAATATGAAGCGGGGCTGCAATTGTAAGTGGGGTTAGAACCACATGTCCATCTAAAATTTAGAAAGAAATTTTTAAAGGTAATAACTTTTTAAGAATATATTATTGCATCTTAAAAATTAATGTTAAAAATATAAAAAACTAATATAATATAAAAAGAGAAGAATGTGATTTATTTAATATGGATTATGGGGCAATATGACGGATTATCGAGAATATTTTAAGGTAAATAATTTAAAAAGAAATTATTATCTTATTTAAAATTATGTAACAAAAATAAATTTAATATAAATTCTTAAGAAGATATTATCATTTTAAAATTAATGTTAAAATTATAAAAATATATAATAAATAAAGAACGAATGTGGTTCTTTAACATGGATATGGTAAATATTTTATGATATTTTTATTAAAATATTTGTTTATTAAGAAATATGATATAACTAAAAAAAAAAGTCAACAATAGGGTTTTTTAAATTATTTCGAAGTTTAGTCAATATCATTCTATGTTAATCTAATCATAAGATTTTTAATCTGGCTAGACCATTGAAATGGACTTGTTATAATGCGACTTTTGGAGATTCCGGTGACGAAACCGGCGGAAGAAATGAGTTAAATCTTGATTTTTCAAGCAAAAAATGGTTTTTAACTGCATATTTGAATCAACACCCTGAAAACCCAGACGATCTTAGATTTGCAGAAACTAGCTATAAACTTGGGATTCCAAATAAATTTGCTGCCCCGGAAATTTGACCGGAAAAACCCGCCAGAAAGGCTTAAAAATCCATTATAACAACTGCATTGGAAAATATCATTTTGCAAAGGATAATTGTGGGGTGATAAAGAGTTTAAGGAAAAAGGAAATTAAGATACTATACGGAAGTAATACAAATGTATACCTCTATTTTGTTTAGTGTAAAAAGGAAAATAAACATTGTTAAAACAAAATCAAATTTTCATGATCTCCAAGGTGAAACAAAACATTGGTTGATTTCCAAAACACCATGAAATCACCTTTGCTACACTAAGAGAGTTAAGATGAAAAACGATTTATTTTACCTTTAATCAATTTCCAAAACACCATGAAATCACCTTTACCACACTAAGAGAGTTAAGATGAAAAACACTTTATTTTAGGTTTTCCAACATATATTCACATTAAATCTAAATTTCAAAATATTTGTCACACTATCAACCTTCTTAATCATTTAACTCACCAAAACTAACAAAACTAAACAAAACTATGACCTGGCAATAATTGAGAGAGATTGTTTTATTGTTTTGATTATATTTTAGATCCGACTTAGAACTCATTTTCGAGGAGATTGTTGTGATCTCCCAAACATAATGTAATCACTTATATTCATGTATGTTTGATTCTTTTCAGAATGTAGCGCTACTTTGGCAGCCTCGGGGGTAGCTTGACTAACCTGGGTGTTGCATGGTTCATTCTTCAATTAGTTTTGTCTTCCATTTTGAGTTGGTATCATAGTGCAATGCTCATCCTGGGTTTGTAATAGTGATTGTTGAGGTTGCGTGTGTGTTTCTAGTTGAGTGTGGGGCTCTTCTATTAGAGACTATTTGATCTGCTTGTGCATGGAGCCACAAAGTCGGTGGAGAGAGCCGAGTGATGATGTGGGATTTGACCATGGTGTGACGCAATGGAACATTTCGAGCCTTTGTGCTGTTATTGGCATTTGACCGCATTTGTTGAGCCCGTCGGTGGAGCATATATCCTAGTGCGATAAGAGCAATCACTAATTATGAAATTGTGGCATGTGAATGTAACTATTGGTGAGAATGCAAGTGAGTTGGTGTTTGACCATGATTAAACAAAACCGTGATCGATCTCTACATTGTAATCTCAAGGAGGAGTCAGTGTTTGCGTTATAAGTCATAGTGACAGGTATATTTAAGGATATCACAACACTGAAGCCCTTGGATCATTACAATTGTCGTGCGGAAAGATTAGTTGTGTGGAATACATGTAGTGTGGAAGTCAAAGAAGTGTGGAACCTATTTGCAAAGTGGAACCAACTGCGTGGAGAGGGAGAATTGATCTGAAAGTTGATTGTGGACATAGCTGGAGAGGGATAAATGATATTGGCGACAACCGTGGGACATATATGTAATGTGGGGATATGTGTGCAATTTAAAATTTAAGTGAGCTCATGTTTTAAGTTATTAAAAGAAGTGCACTTTTCAATGTCTATTTAGATTTGGTCTGTAAATATATTTGGAGTTGTTGGAGGCGATCGTGAAAGGAAATATTGAAGATTGGGACTTTTTCGCAAGATGACAAATCCACTTGTAGAGATGTATTTGAATGAAGCTAATAAGTTGGATGGATCCAATTATGTTAATTGGAAATTTAATTTGTAAACTTTGTTGGAGGGGTATGGTGTCTAGAAAATTACAAAGGGAGAAGAAGCAAATCATGTCACTTGCTCAACATCTCCATCTATTCAATACTGGGAGAAGAGGGAGAACAAAGCAAATGTATTATTAAGAATGTCCATGAAAGATAATATAATTCCCCATATTAGTTATTGTCATACCTCTGATGCAACCTGGAATAAATTTAAGGAGTTGTATGAGACTAAAAATACAAATCGAGTCCTCTTCCTGAAAAGTAAGATTTTTATATTAAAATGGAAGAAAATAAATATGCTAGCACTTTTGTTTCAAGAATTAAATATTTGAAAGATAAACTCGGAGAGATAGGAGAATCAGTACCTAGTATTGATCTAGCGAAAATCACTTTAAATGGAATGTCACTGGGCTATCAAATGTTTATTATAGGTCTTGCAGCAAGGGAGAAAGCTCCCACCTTTGAGGAATTGACATGTATATTGATGCAACCTCAGAATCCAAACTTAGCACTTGTGGCAAAGAAGAAATTCTTCAAAGGAAAACATTGAGAAGGAAGTAAAGGTGGAAGTCCATTTTAGAGAAGGCCATCTCCAAAGCCAAATCAAGGTATGTCACCTACGAGAAATGATTACAAAATTCAATGTGTTTATGGTGGTAGAAGTGGGCATCTTGCTAGAGATTGCTACAAAAAGAAAAGTGATGAAGTGAGGCATAAACACAGAAGACATTCAAGACATTTTGCAGGAAAATCCCTGAATTCTGATCTTAAGAATCTCAAGTTGTTTTTCTCTAATGTTGCATTGTCTATTGAAACTGATGATGTCAATGCATGGTTTGTGTACTCTGGAGCATCAAGCCACATTACATGCAATAACGATTGGTATGAGAACTTCAAGGAAATAAGAAATGGAGGAAACATTTATCTTGGAGATGATCATGCACATCAGATTATGGGATATGGAGATATTCTAGTGACTTTACCAAATGGAAGTGTCAGGCGCATTCATAATCTTATGTATGTGCCCGGGATCAAGAAACAATTGATCTTTGTGTCCACAATTACATATCAGAATCTGAAGTTTGCATTCTTCAAAACACATTGCATAGTAAAAGACATGTTGGATCACTAAAAAAATTTTGCTTCATAAGTTAGAGTTGCAAGCTTGTACAAGCTTGATGTCACCAACAAAGCACTGACTTCTACAACTATGTCAACATAAAGCCTTTGGCACCAGAGGTATGGTCATATCAATTATCATGATTTGTAGTTGTTGCATAAACAAAGTATTGTTGAAGGAATCCCTATGTTAAGGAATGAGTATGTTGCTTGTGAAGGCAGTGCATTAGTAGAAATTCACAAATATTAATTCCTCTCTAATTCTGATATGAGAAGCAAAGATGTATTAGAACTTGTGCATTCTGATGTTTGTGGACCCATCCACACCAGATCCCTAGGAGGTGATTATTATTTTCTATTGGCTGTTGATGATTGCACATGGTACACTTGGGTGTACTTCCTTAGGAAAAAAAGTGATGTCTTTGAGTATTTCAAATAATTCAAAAACATGGCAGAGAAGTAAAGAGGGAAATTCATAAAGATCCTTTGTTCAGATCAAGGGGGATAATACAGGTTGGGGAACTTCATTAAGTACTGCAAGGACTATGGAACAGTGCCGAAATTTACAGTACCCTAGATTCCACAGCAAAACGATGTTACAGAAAGGAAAAACATAACGTTGGTGGAGTGTGCATGGAGTATAATCAAAGGTAAGAGTCTCTCAAATGATTTTTGGGTAGAAGCCATTACTATTGTTGTTTATTTAAAGAACAGAATTCCAACAAGTTATCTTGATCTCAAGGACCCATTCAAAGCCTTGTAAGGTTTTAAACTAATAGTTCATAATTTGAGGGTATTTTGGCGCAAGGCCTTTGCACATATTCTGAAGGAGAATAGAAAGAAACTTGATGCTAAAAATATGAAATGTATTTTTGTAGGATATTGTTCAGAATTTAATGCATACAAAATGTTTGATCCATCTACTCACAAAGTATTTGTGAGTAGAGATGTAATTTTCCATGAACAAGTAGATGAAGGCAACAAGGACAATAGCTATGAAAGGTGCAGATACTTCTTGAAGTTGAAGACAATAAAGAAGAAGAAGAAGATAGTGAGCAACAAAAGCTTGAGGAAGAATCTAATGATATGGACATCACTAGCAGTCAAAGTTCACCCAGAGGTGAAGAAGTACCTTCAAAGAACAGGCGTGAAGACAATGAAGTGCCAAGGAGATCTACTCAACAGATTCGCCTACCTAAACGGTATAAGGACTATGCCCTGATGAGTAGTGTTTTTAACGTCATAGCGACCATAATTTTTAATGAAGCTAATGAACATGAATAGTGGATAAAAAAAATGAAGGAATAATATGAATCTATAATTAAAAACAAAACTTGGGAATTGACTGAATTTCCTAAAGGTAAAGAGCCCATAGGATGTAAATCGTTATGCAAACCCAAGTTTAAAGAAAATGGTAGTGTAGATAAATATAAAGCTAGACTAGTGGCAAAAGGGTACTCACAAAAAGAGGGTATTTATGATGAAGAAACATTTGCACCTGTAGCTAAATTAAATACTATTAGATTGTTAATTGCATTAGATACAAAGTACCATTGGAACTTGCACCAATTACATGTAAAATTTATTTTTCTGAATGGTGATTTAAATGAGGAAGTGTATTTGACACAACTTGAAGGGTTTGTGAAAAAGGGGTAGGTGTTGGGTAGGATCCCCCTAGGTCAAAGTTTTGTAAAGAGATCACATTTTGAGGAGCGGAGTGAGCTTTGCGCATTGTTTTACGAGTCATAGTGGCTTTAGGGTGGGTCAAAGCCCTTATTTTGTAGAAGGATGGAATCAATTTGTATGTTTTGAGCTCCACCCATGGTTTGAAGACCATGGTATTGTAAGAGAAAAAGATATATAAAGGGTTGTCTTAGTAAGTGAAAGGTCATTGAATAATGGAGATGGATATGTTTTGATGTTTTTGGGTCTGTAATTGTCATATCTTTCTATGTTAGAGAGAAGGGGAAGGCTCCTGTAGCTGTGTGCGCGGAGACCTTGGTAAGTCTGCAGTTGTGTGTGCAGGGTAAGAAGGATTGTAATTGTGAAGATCTGAAGATAATAAAGAAGATTTTGAAGGCAGACCTGTGTACTTACATTTTGTACTTTACTTTATGAAATTAATTTTTACTTTTTTGTTGCGCAGTAAAAAATAAGATCAGAATTAATATATGAATGTTGTTACAGTTAATTATAGTTAAGGTCCATTCATTTATGCATAGTAGATAGAGTTATAATTCTGCAAATTAGTCTTTTTGTATGAATAGATCAGATTCAGTATAATATTAAGTAAGATTGCGTAGCGCAGTAATAGATATGTAGGTAAGTCAGATTAAGTCAAGAGCCACACTCCATAATCCTTCTAGATGTGAAAACTTGGTTCCAGCATCCCCCAATATTGCCTCGGGTGAGACTACGGTCTGCATGAGCAGATCGTTGCGGAAAGGGTAGTGATAAAGGGTTTTGTTGGTTAGTGAAACTAACTCTGAACTTGGGTCTAAGCCCCTCAAGCCAACAAATGGTTCCCTTGTTGGGACTGAGATCTATCTAAGGGATATGTGATGTGGCATCTAAATAGAAAAGAGATTCTAGCTTGGGTCGATCTGAAGTGTGCGGATTTGCAACACAAGAGAATAGAAATCCGCACCTGTCAACAGAAAGGTGGTTGCATAAGTATATATTTACAGAGCAACATGAGATATTTTTTTCATCGTTCACTGACGAGTTGCACAAGTGGGTTTTAAAACTAGTTGAAAGTAAGACCTATTGGAAGCACGATGAGCCGACTGCGTGGACCCCGGAGATGATTAAGCGACTCAAGGAGACTGAAAAATAAGATCACAAGAGTTGTTGATTACTTGATCGATAGTGTTCTCGAAGGCTTTATTATTGAATTCGTGATTGACACAATAGTATCTAGTGAAGTTGAATGCCAATTTTTTAAGGGTTCGCAATGTAAGTATTTGAATTCGTTAAAGCTCTGGATTAAAATGTTGTTATGTGAGAAGGGCGTAATGCGCATGCAATCAGATTGATGTTTAAAGGAAGCAAGAATGGATCTACGTGGAGCAAAAAGAGATTTAGAATAGACCACGATAATTTCTCTAAAGCTATTTACAATCCGTTATTGGGTGAATCTGAAAGCGAAAAAGAAAGGAGCAACCCTGACACACCTAGACGTGCGTTGTAGTCAAATAATCAAGGCACTGTTGGGATTCCCCATCTGACCACTCCACCTCCACTTCATACACCTATACATCCACCTCCACCTCCACCTACACATCCACCTCCACCTCCACCTCCACTTCCCCCATTTAATATGGCTAATGCAGTAAATATGTCTATTTTTAAGGGTCGGGGATTAGAGGATCCCGAGAAATTTTGGTTTGTCGTAAAAGCTATATGGAAAGTGCAACAAATCAATGATGAAGATATGAAGAAAGCTGAACTTTTCACATCATTATCATGGTATATTAAGTACAGTACAACAAACCTAGCTTCTTCGCTAGCTGATACAAAAAAAGCACTAAACAGAGAGTTCAAGAAACCAAAGTTGTAGTCGCAGTGCATTACGGAGATAAAAGAGATTAAGCAAGTAGTCCACAAGACTACCTAGGAATTAGATTAGAGATTAAAATGTTTGTTTAGACAAGTCAACTTTCATATCTCCAATGAGAAGCAAAAAGAATGGTATATAGTTTTCTTATTACCGCACCTCAAATTACTTCTATCGCAGCAAAAGATCACATCGCAAACTAAGGAATTAGAAATTGCGATGAAGCTAGAAGCATCATTGGTACCCAATTAGCGATCTTACATATGCAGATACAAGATATGAAGAAGGGAAAAGAAGTTTGGCCTGATATGCACTCAGAAGTTTGGTGCATAAAGTGTAAAGAAGAAGGTCACTATAAGGACCAGTGTCCTGTCTATTGTGATTACTTTGCTGCTAGAGGTCCTAATCCTCTAAAGCCAAAACCTAGTTTTGGACCAAGTACTAGATCGAGTGTCTAGTGTAGTATTTTCCAAATTGCAAGATAGCACCCGATTGACCACTTTTATTTGTTACAGAAGTATGTGCAGTCGCCAAAGAATTTATTTTGTAACTTCTTCCGGTCAATAGGACATGACGAAAGAAATTTCCACAGTTATGATTTGATGATAGAGCAAACTGCAGTGTATAGAATGTAAGTTGAAGTTTGCATGCAGGAAGATCATGGTTCACCTTCATCCCATGGAGGATTTCAAGGTTGAGGACGCGGTCGAGGAGGGGGAGTTGGACGAGGTAGGGGTCAGATTATATGTTATAAATGTGGCGAAGCTAGACATATTGCATGGGATTGTCAGAACCCCATTACCCCTTCTTGTAAGTATTGTAGACAGTTCAACCATGTAATAGAGGATTGTCCTATTTTGATCGTTGAAATGTAGGAAAAGAAGAATCAACAGCCTGCGCAGAACTTGCAAATGATGAGGCGTGAACCGTGTGAAGATGATCCAAGTGTTAACATAGTGACGCGAAGTGGCGCAGCTACATGAGGAGGTAAAACAGAGGGAAAAAATCCTATGGAGCATACATGGGTTAGGAAGGCTAGCGAAAAGAGTATCGGTTTCAATATGAATAGGGAGAAAGAAACCTTCATGGAAGCGAAGAAGATTTTCATGGACCCAGGAGCTTCGACATCGAAGATGCAAATGCAACTAGTACCATGGAAGAATAATCCTGAAGTGGTTACTGAGACAGAGAACCCTGATCCGACCATTCTGAAGTCCTTTCTGCAGACATGTATGAAGTTTCTAAGGGATCAAAAAGCAGTGGAAGGATTGCAAGAACTAATCAACAAATGCACTAGTAAAGAGAAGTTGCAGCCTAAACAAAACGTAGTAAACAAAGTATATAGAAATAAGAAAAGAACTGGTCGAGAGATGCGATTAACTATGTAGATTGGCGAGTTCAACACAGATCAAGTAGTTCTTGACTTGGGATCGAATGCGAATGTATTACCGAAGCAGACCTAGGAGTGAATGGGGCAACCAAAGCTACAATGGTCACCGATTTAGCTGTGCATGGCCAATCAATAGAAAATCATCTCGATGGGTCGATTGCATGGCATTATTGTGGACATTAAAGGAGTAAGCATGGTGGTAGACTTCAAAGTCATTGAGATTGTGGACGATAGAAAGCTATATCCGGAATTACTTGGAATCGATTAGGCTTTTGATATGGACGCTATAATCAATCTGAAAATAAGAAGTATGGTATTCCAGAAGAACGGTACCAAGGTCATTGTTCCTTTAGACTCCTCTGAAGGAGCGCAGTATACAAAACCTATCCGCGATGAATATGGAAATGAAGATATTGACAATATCTATAAGTTAACTGTGTGGGACGAGAATTGGATCAACCCCATCACATATGGGAGGATAATTTGGGAAAAGGATAGTTCGATTTCAGAGCTTTTTGAACTATAATTTCGGAGATATGAACTAAGGAAGTTGGTCCTTTTGCAAAATCCTGAATTACATTCAAAACAGGTGACCTGGGGAAATCGTCATAACTTTCTCTCTGAGCATCAGATTGAAATTTCGTAAGAAGGTACAGAAAGAGGATGGACTGTAGTTTCTTGTATATATTTTCAGAGCCAAAGGTGAAAACAGGGACACGTGGCACGTCGTACAAGTTCGCTCTACTGAATTAGTCTATAAATAGGTCACAGTGGGAGATTTCGCATAACTCTTCATTGGAGAAACCAATTGGGGTCAGACTGGTGGCATTGGAAAGAAGACACAGAGGGCTACCGCAGGTCGCAATTTCAGAACTGGATGATCTGAAATTACAGAGATACATCAGAGGCAATATTGAGCTCCTACAAAGTGAAAAAAGGTGTATTTTTTTAAATGTTTGTTTAAGCTTGGTTTGGAAAATTATTTTGAAGGAATTCAAAGGGCATAGTGAAGCATTATTATCAGTAATTGATGCCCGAAGAAAGAAAATGGAAACACCTAGTAGGCGACCTGAAAGCTCTAGCATGACTCATGAAGAAGAGGAAGAAATGCAACATGATATATCAAAATTACGAGACCAAGTGCAACAAGTGTCACTTGCACAAAAAGGAACAGAATATAAGATGGATTGTTTAAAGAAAGGTGTAGAAGCTAAGATGAATGACGTGGAAGCTAAGATGGATGATTTGAAGATAGATTTGAAGACAGACATGGAAGAATTGAAGTAAATATGAATAAGTTGCTACAAGAAAGGGTCACTAAAGGTGAAAGGGTAGCAAAGGAAACTCATGATGAGAACAAAAGAAATGTTAATCATGATTCCATAGACTCTAATGTTGGATCGAAGACCCACCATATTCCAAAAATTGATATGAGGAAGTTTGATGGCAAGGATCCTGCAACATGTGTTGACAATAATACTGAGAGGGGGGGTGAATCAGTATTATCTAATTCTTTTACCAAATATTTCTTATTTATACTTTGAATTACTTTTGCATACCAATACCATAAATAATGAGCATGAACCAGAAAAGCAGACAGTCACAGCAAAGAACACCAGATATAAGGTGGAAACCCAATGTGGGTGAAAACCACCTGCTGCAATATGTCTCTATCTTCTTTCAAATTAGAAACTCCTTTTACAATGGTCTTGTACTGGTGCAATCCTTTACCAGTATGCAGGCTGCAACCTGTAGATAGCTGCAACTCTCTCTCATTTCCCAGTCTCTCCTGGAAGGGAGCTACAACCACCTACTTCTTTTTTTTCAAGGACCACTTTTCATAAATTTTCAAACTGGATCCATAAACATCAAATGATCATCAAGTACATGTAGATTACACAGTCAGCTACAGTAACCAGATCAATAATAACAGAACTGAACCCAGAACACCTTAGCAACAGAAAAATTCAGCCAACAGATGACCTTAAAACAGATATGCAGTTTTCCTTTTACTGGCCTGCGTCGCTACGCACTTCACCCTCTGCTTCTCTGCGTATACCCGCAGAGCTCCTTCCGCTGCACTGCGTGACCATGCACTGCTCCTTTTACTGATCTGCGTATAGTACGCACCCAAATGCACTATCGCGCCGCGTACTGCACAGTAGGCACGCACCCAGAAGAACTATCGCGCCGCGTAC
>APFE030831946.1:0-15750 GCA_000404065.3 Pinus taeda
ATTGAGTAGATCTCTCAACTCGGTCTCCTCTCTACTTCTCCAATTGTGGATGCTTCACAATTGTCTGAAACTTCTTCTGAGGATTCCTCTGGGGCTTCATGTTGAGAGGTAATTCAGTCTCCCTCTCAACCACCAATTCTCTAACCTTTTCCTTTCTCCTCAAGGCTTAGAATGCATCTTTTACCTCAAGAGAATAAAGGTTCTTGACTCGTACACTAATCTGTTTCACCTATGCCATGGACATGTATCTAAGGAAAACCTTTCCATTAATAAAAATAAAATCACATCTATGGCCTTCCAATACCATGATGGAAACAAGTTTCTTCTTTAGTCCTATAACATACATCACATTTGTGATTCTGAGAGAGGATCCTGACTCCCTTCGAAAGGTAACTATATAGATCCTGGTAGCATTATACCTCTTGTTATATCCAAACTCTATGTTCTACTTGAGGTCTTTCTCCTCAAAATCACTAAAGATATTTCTATTCACTGTCATATGGAATGAGGCACTACCCTCAAGATACCACATTCTTCCCATTACAGTGCTGGCCATGCATGCAATGAGAGTGAAATCACGTTTGAATTGTGAAGTTAGGGCTTCACCTATTGTGACTACTCTAGGCTCCTTCTTGCTTACTTTCTTCTGTGGGAAATTCATGGCATAGTGCTCATGCTTGAGACAATGAAAACACTTGATTTTCGATAAGTCCATCTTCTTGCCACCCACCTCACCTTGGGACTTATTTCCCTTGTATTTATTTCCTTTTCTCACTAATGCAAAGTCTTCTTCCACTTCTTTGGAACAAGTCCCATCTCTAGTGTTACATTGGAACTCTTCTTGTACAAAATATAACCACATTTGTTCCCAATATTGTAGCTTCTCCCTCCCATTAATGGAGTCCTGATAATTGTGCCAACTCTCAGGAAGTCCTAGCAGAGCTAAGCTCACCATATCATCTTCGACAACAGTAATCCTGACACTTCCAAGTTCATCGTGACAATGGGTGAACTTGGTTAAGTAATTCAAAATCAAGTCGCCCTTCTCCATCTTGATCTTTCTGTTTTAGTGCCAACTTCCTATGGTCACTATTATTATGAAACAGGTCCTTCAATACCTTCCACATTGAGTATGGATTTTCCTTGCCATGGATACTTGAGACAATGTGATCTCGAACTCCATCAAGGATAATCTGCCTCATGCTTGACACCCATTTTCTCCATTTAGCCATATCTTTAGCATCTGATATTAAAGGCTTAGGAATGTCTTAGTTAATGAATTCCTTGAGGCCATTGTCTTCCAACACTACTACCAACATGTCCTTCCAGGCTTTGTAATTTGAGCTACCATCCAAGGCATACTCAAGTCTCAAACCGTAGAAACTCACATTGCCAACTTTGAAGTATGAACTGCAAATTTAATTTTCACTTGCACAAGAAAATCAAAATCTCCTCTTTTGGAAGCCTTCAACTTGACCAATAGTGATTGCTTGGCCCAACACTCACATCTGTTATTAGTGGAGCTCTTACGGAACTCAGACAAATTTTCCATGTCCTTCTTTTTCTTCGTGGTGTTTTTATTTGCTTGTGGCTTCGACCGATTCTCCTAGTTCGCCCCACCTTCGATTTGGCCTTTTCTTTGTGGTTTGGGGGTGAATTTTCCTTGATTTGAATTTTCAGATCCAAAGTCTCTCTTATTCTAAACTTCTACTTAATCTTGACATCATATCAGTATGTTGTGTCGAGCGATATGTATAGGAACTTGATCTCATCCTGGATGTACTTGTGTAGAGATCTACGACACTTGAGTACCAAATTACGCTCTTAATCCATGGTACCCAACTTAGTGCAGAGGGTATGAAAAACATTTGTGAACTATAGAACATCTTGATCCCTTCCCTGCAGTAGCATGGTCCACTTTATGTATTTATCTTCATAGCTCCCAACAAGGTAGTATTGTTCCTTAATGGCAACTAGAAAAGAATCCCAAGTGGGTGCGACTGAAAATAGTGAGGATTCCCTATCATCCTTTTGTTCATAGTAGGTTTTCCACTGGTATTTGACATGAGGGACAGTTCTGAGAATTGAAAAACTAATCTTTTCCCGATTGGAAAACTCATGAATTGAAAAATATCCTTGCAAAGGGATCATGCTCACACCATATTCTAAGCATGAATGTGGGATCTCATGGAATAAACAAAAAAAAAACCAAATCAGGGCTTCTAGAGGCCAAACCAACTCAACCCTCAACCATAATGATTCCACCTCTACGACTGGACATCAATAATACAAACCATATCTGTCTCTACCCAAGTTTTCCAAGGCTCCAGGAAACAGTAACTCAACCCACAACCTTATAGGGCTCCAAAGGGTTTGTCCAACCTAGCTCGAGGGACTAGTAACTCAACCCACCAAGGGCTCTAGAGCATTTTCCCCAACCTAGGCTCCAAGAGTAGTAACTCAACCCAAGTTGTTCCAAGGCTTCCAGAGCGTTTATTTCAACCCATAGCCATAAGAAACTTGAGCACCATTCATCAAAACAATAAGTGAAAAAAACCATAACACCGTGACTATCAAGGAAAGGGAAAGGAAAGGCTAAAACCACTGTCAATCTAGGCAAATCACCATGCCAATGACAACAAATAACCAAAAAATCACATGCATATACCATTCATCTATAAATCAGAAAGGAAATCAAACATGAAACTTGTTACCTACAAATATATCGAGTTGTAATTTCTAATCGAATTGTTCCCTTGCACTTTACTACTTTCCTTTTCCTTCTTTCTCCAATCCAAGTGAATGCTAAAGTGCTCCAAGCATCCTCCAAGAATGCTCCAAAATTTTTCTAAGTATGCAAGAGTATGAGAGAATGTGAGAATGAAAGAGAAATCCAAAACTAAAACTGTTGAAAAGCCATGAACTAGTCCTTAGAATCCTTTTTATCATTGAGGCCTCTAATTTCTTCATTTTCCTTCATTTTTCCTTCAATTTCCAACTCATGCAAATATGTGTCTCTTCAGCTTCCTTTTCTCTTATTTTACTTTATTTCACAAATAAAATGACAATTAATGCCACTTTTCCTTTACCAATTCCTTTCTCAATTTCCATAGCCATTAATTAACCACGGTGATACCCATCACTATGTTTTTCCCAAAATTCATCTTGGCATATGCATCCCATGACCTCGGTCTTATTTTATTTACATAAAAATTCAACTAGGGGTTGTTAGAAAAAAATATTACTTTATATAGAATAACATGTATAATCCAAGAATACATTTCTAAATAAGTTTGAGATGGTTGAAAACTAAAGGATGCATTTCCACTTTCCACCCAACCATAGGCTAAGTACATTTCAACCTTTTTTTTAGCTAACCACTCTCAAGCCAGATACCAGTTCTAAGGAATTCACTTACACAAGGGAGGTTTACATTATTGGTTTGATCATCTACTAATATTCCTACCACGTACACAATATTAGATAATAGAGTCTTACATTTAGTAAGGACAAATAGTACCCATAGTCACATAGTGCAAGCTGAAGATTCCCAAGCACCAACTACAAGTTACAACTTGATAATTAACCCATGCCTTCCACCAATCAACTATTTCATACATCCACCACTATGAACATTGCCCTTATTTACTCTTTAATGCCTCTTGATAGTAGTTGGGACTAGTGTACGCCAACAAGTGAGAACTCAAGATGAATCCCCAAAATCTCTTGAATACCTTCTCTCCATACTATGCTTGCATTGTCTGTTTTTTCCCCATCTTCTCTAACACTATCTCCTCTTCTTTACCTTTGAGAACTTTAATATTCCTATGTGAAGTGCGTCTCTTCCTTCACTTCATGTTCCAACATGAAAATTCCATGCTTTCCTCTTTATAATCCCATATTTTTGAGGTCTCAGATGGCATCTTGCCACTTTCTCCCTCTTCAAGTACATCTAGACCTATTCACTACATGAAATAGGTATCCAATGGGGAAAAAATAGGTGTAAACCATCAATACGCCATTGGTAACTACATATTTTAATTTAGATGGTAGGGAATAACTAGTTTAAGTAATATATATGGGTATTAAGCTCCCCTTACACCAGAGATCCGTAAGGTTATCCAAACTTTAGTTGCATTAATTAAATAATAATAATTACTATATTTTTAACTAGAGTTCCATCCAATCATGGTCCTTCCATGTTGGAATTACAATTACAACCATCATTACAATAAATAGGGCTACAATAAGGGGATGTTACATGAGATTTACCTTCACTTTTATGTTAAATATAGTTTGGAAACTATATGGTAAATCCGTGAGTTCATTTTTCTCACAAGGCATCAAGAATATGGTTAGGGGTGATTGGTTGTGAGAAAAACTACAGTGTAG
This sequence comes from Pinus taeda, assembly GCA_000404065.3. NCBI lineage: Eukaryota > Viridiplantae > Streptophyta > Pinopsida > Pinales > Pinaceae > Pinus > Pinus taeda. The sequence continues at coordinate 4,393 of APFE030831946.1, forward strand.
CCTTGCGTATGGTTGGTTGGAGGGTGGCTCATGTTTCTTCAATTCTAGATTCTCTTTTTCTAAATTAGATAAATACTTCTATGCTTGGTAAATGAAATTGATGATTTCAACGATATATGTATGAAGTCATAACATTTGAAACTATTCATTCTAAGACAAATTCCTTTTTTTATTATATTTGTTTGTGAAAAAATAAACATATGGAGGATATGAATTCTATTACTGGTGAAATTGCTAATTATTTTCCAAACTATGACTAACAAAATTGAATTGATTTGGGTAATATTTTCTTCTTAGTAGAGGTTGTTTTAATAAATTTTCCAATTCCTCGGTTTGATGTGTGCATGTATGCCTTCCTTATTAATTGCATGATGCATTTTCTTTAATTTTCACTGTAGACCACAAATCCAAAATTTATCCTTTGATTTAAGGAGATTTGAAGTGTGAAAATGAAATTGAGGGAGGGTTTTGGGGTCATTCTTGGAGTTTGGATGTGCATGTCAAAATGTGATTTATGGGGCAAACTGGTTATCTTGGAATTTTCACTCTAATTTTTGTGAGGTTTCATAACATGAAATTAGTATTATGATGATGAGAAATATTATTGATCATCTATTTCAAGTTTCATACATTCTTTTGTTATACATTTCGATATATGATTTAAAGAAGTTCAGCTTCCTGAATGTTTCTTCAAATAAGCCATCTTGAAATTTTCACTATAACTTTTATTCTGAGAGGTTTCCAACACTAAAAACTTAGATCACAATGAAGATAAATATCATTAAATATATGTTTCCATTTTCACATATTTATTTACTATAATTTTGGTTATTTTCTCTAAGGAGGATGAGTATCTTGAATGCTCTTGAAATCAGGAATAAAACATAGCAGCATTATATTTCTGATATAGCTTTTATTTTTTAAGATTTCAGACCTAAAATTTAGATGAGATAGAGAATATATCTCAAGGTACTTGTGGTAGAACTTTTTAATCTTGGTTGTTATAATTTCATAAATACACCCTAAGTAAGTTGGGTCTCTTGAATGCTCTTGAAATTAGAACTAATTGTTGTCTTAGCAGATCACAAAAGAAATCAGAAAAAATAAAAATAAATTGATGCACCATATCCTTAATGAGGCTCTAATGGATTAGGTTCGAGAAAAATGTGATGCCCATAGCCTAATGAAGGAATGAGATTTGGGTGTGTGAAAACATTATATGTAGGTTACCTCTCCAATAAGGATCAAAATCTATAAGTTGGCACCACGGAAATTTCCAAACTAGAGGATGAAGTGGAGCCTGACTCTCTAGAGTTCCATATTTAACATTATTTAATCCAAGCTTCCACTATTATTTGTGGAATTTCTTGTTGGAATTTATCTATTTTATCCATGTACTCTTCTCTTTGAAAGGAAGTGTTTGATAGAAACTTGGTCCTTATTTGTACTAAGCTAACATAGAAAATTAAGAAACAACTAGCACATAAGATTTCATTTGTATTGTCACAATTTTTTTCACTTTGTAAAGAAAGTGGGGTGATAAAAAAGGACATGATTTCTATCAAGGAAAATAATATGCGTGTTTATATCTTTTGAAAATAAAGGTTTTCTTCTTTTGAATGTGTGTGTGTGTGTTTAATGGTAACGCCTTATAAGAAAACCACTTGACCTAGATTTATGTCAAAGGATTAATATTTAGGGTTGTGATTAATACTTTGAATAATAATATTCAATTAAGTGAGTGGATATAAATGAATATTTAAGTATAGTACAATTAGTAGTGTTTTTGTTTTTGTAAACTAGTATTGAATTTCCATTACTCAAAAAAGGAGAATTACATGATCATTCACCAATCCATACACTATAATAGACCAAACTAGGCGAGCGTAAGGGTCATCCAAAAATTCACTACTAACAGTAACATAAGTAGAACATGTTGACTTCAACATTGAAACACATTACCTAGATAAACACACAATGGGGCTACCATTGAATAAGAGGCATACAACTATGTTTCACATGTACAACAAATAAACAAATGCATAGGAACATAACTGAAACCAAGAGCATGATCAGAACCAAATACATAGGCCTAGCGCTCGAAACTCACCAATATTATGCACAACAAGCCAAAACAATAATAAAACTAAACAAGAATGCCAAGATACATTTCCTCCAGCACCTTGTAATCACATCAAAGAACTAGGACATGCACCTTAAACTAACACAACCCACCATGACCAAACATAATTATACCTATTTGAAAATACCCTTGCACAATTGAGTGCCATCAGAGACACATCTAATTTCCAAAGTGAGAGCATTGTAGAGAGCCCGTGAATATCATCACTAAGGTTGAAGATAATGTGAACCCAAAAATAAGAGCATGAAAGGTTTAATTAAGACTTCATTTACCCTCTAGCATCCAAAACTTGAAAATCCAAATAATAACTTCAACGGTGCTAGTAAAAAAATAACAATATTTCAGCAAAAAGCATATTAACCAAGAAAATTAACCTTGGTCAAAGGAGATAATGGTAAATTCTTGAGCACTATCCATAGGAGGATCAATTAGATCCCTAGGAGGGTTATTCAGCTCACCATATGCTCAAACAGAAACTAGACAAGTCTCCACCCTCAACAATGTAGAATCCACATCATTGAGAAGTAGACATATATTACGTAACATAATATTAACATCTTCCAACCCATAAAATAAATTATATTGTTCAGCCTGTTTATATTTAAAGATCATATGAAGCAATGTATCCATTTGTTGATGCAAAGCGAGAGAGTACAAGAAATGCCACCTCTTCTTTGGAAATCTATCAAGGTCCATAATACTTTTGAATTTTTCCACTAATATCTGAATATCAAAATTAGAATGGTAGGGGCAGTCCTCCTTTTCTCTTTCCTCAAATAGAAGAATTTACCTCCTAACCTTAATAGGAATGGAATCAAAGAAGTCTCCACAAAATTTAATGAAGAATTCCTTGTTCTCTAAATACCAAGATTTATAAACCCACCCCTCCTACTCATCATATGTTGGTGAGGTGCCATAATGTTTGTAACGGGAGAACAAACAAGATAGGAACGTAAACCATGACCTTCGAAGAAACGAGTGAAACACATAACAACCCCTTGGAATCAAAACCTTAGAGCCAATAGATTGTGCCCCCCAAAATAAAGACAGGAGACCAAACTCTACGAGATAGCCCAATTTAGGGTAGACCAAAGACATAGAGTGATAAAACCCGTTGGAAAAAAGAAAATAGAGAAAGAACCTAGAACCCAATGACACTACATCACTCATAGAATTGTGCAATTCACTAAATTTTGGGACTGTCAAAGATGACAAAGTATTCCTAAAGAAAAATAGAGAGACAAATGGCACCTTGAAGGGAACCAAATAACAATGAACAAATCTAACACCTAGATACCATTGCCCAAAAATTTAAGCAAAATATGATTATGACCCAAAGAAAACAAGAGTATTCCCGAGCTAAAATCTCATAACAAACACTGGAATTGTAGAAAATTAGCACACCAAGCCCTAACCTTGCAAGATAAAAAGATGACCAGAAATAGAGCCCAAGTAATGACAAATAGAGACTAAAGTTAGAGTGTATGTTGATATAACTTTCTTCAAATAAGAAACTCTTCTATCCCACAACAAGAAAATCACTGAACTAGAAGGAAAGTAGTCTTACCAACATGAAAACTACGTAAAACAATCAACAAAAGCACAACATACTAGGTGAAGGAAGATGGGAACACAACCTCAACTCATTTCCTATGAGCAACATATGTCCATCACCAGAGAGAATTAAGCCTAGGTTTAAAACACTCGATGTCATAATGCACCTCCCAATGCCATGTTGTGATACTTTGCCACACTATAATAAGGAAAGAGACACTTCCTTTGAAGAGACATGTAGTGAATATTCAGTCACATGGTGTGGCACTTAGGATGCACTGGTGCACCAACTCACTAGTAAACATCTACTAGCTCCTCCAAAACAGTTAGAACTAGTTTAACTGACTATAACTCAATTAGAATGAGTTATCTAAATATAACTCCAATAAACTCAATTTGGACCCCTAAAATTTAGGGATCACACTTACATGACTCATGATAGACTTCCAACTCGAATTTCCTAAGCTAAGAATTACAAGTTTCTATGAGGAAAGAATTACAATTTAATTCACTATTTAATCAAGGACAAATTAAATTGAAATGTTTAGATGTTGTTTTTAACATTTCTTGTTTCCATTTTTAACACTTCATCTCAAAAAGAAACGAATTCAAATATATCCCAATCCCAAACCTTTGGAATGTTCTACATTCAACACTTCTCTCTTATGTTATTACTACATCAACTCGTGAAACTAAAAGAAAGAAACATCCAAACTAAGTCAATATGATGTGTATATCACCAAGGTTTCTAACTGTTACTAGCTCTGCCTCTATCAACTAAAATTTGTACGCTTCTATTAACTTTACCTATCTGCACTATTTTCAACTCTACTTTGTGTTTTCCTATATCTCACTGCATCAACCGCCAATGGTCCATCTTACTACTATATATTATGGGCTCCCATAACAAGGTATGATCCATGAGACAAAACCTCTCAATGGATCTGACCCAAATTTTTTATATCTTGGGACTAATACTTCACATCACCCCACCTCTCACCTAAAGGTATGGTTGCATGTGCTCGCTCTTCCCACTTGGCTTGAAATTTCCCTTGACTTGAGGTATCTTCTTGAGTGGATGCCTCCACTTGGTCTCCTCTCTTCTTCTCCAATTGTGGTGGCTCTACAACTTTCTTAGACTGATTTTGAGCTTGATTCTTCTCTACTTGAGTGGATCTCTCCACTTAGTATCCTCTCTGATTGTTCAATTGTCGCTATGGAATTGTCTAAGACTGCTCATGAGAGGTAATTCACTCTTCCTCTCAACCACCAAGTCTCTAACCTTTGCTTTTCTCCTCAAGGCTTTGCATGCATATTGTAGCTCAAGAGCATACAAGTTCATGACTCATACATCAATTTTTTTCACCTGTCCCTTGCCATGTGTCTAAGGAAAACCTTTCCCTTACTAAAAATTAAATCATAGACATGGTCTTCCAATACCGTGAAGGAAACAAGATTCTTCTTTAGTCTTGGAACATACATGATGAAGATAATCTACTCTACTCTTTACAATGGAAACGAAAAATGATTGATCAAAACAATAAGAAGAAAGAGGAAGAATATCAATTGCACATAATACAATATTTCTATAGGGAAAGCAACTGCTCAAAAAAAACATCCAACCTGAATTAGTATGATGCATCCAAAGTCTCTGACTTCTACTAGCTATGGCTCTATAGACCAAAAACTCTACACTTCTACCAACTCTGCCTATCTACATTATTGTCAACGTTTCTCTGTGCTCTCCAATATCTGATTGTTTAGCCCTCTGCCACTCTAATATCTGATTGCATCAATCAATAATGATCCATAATGTGGGCTCCCATAACAAGGTATGATCCATGAGACAAAACCTGTTAATGGAACATGCCCAAATTTCTGCCCTCTTGGGACTAATACTTCACATAACACCTCGAGGTATGGTTTCATGTGCTTCCTCTACCCACTTGGCTCGAAATTTCCCCCAACTGGAAGTATCTCCTTGATATCATGCCTTTGCTCGATCTCCTCTATGCTTCTCTAATTGTGGTTACTCTACAACTTTCTAAGGCTTCCTCTGAGGTTTCTTCTTCTATACATGAGTGGATCTCTCCACTTACTCTCCTCTATGCTCCTCCAATTATGGTTGCTCAACAGTATGAGACTACTTTTAAGGCTTCCTCTCGGGTTTATGTTGAGGGTGGAGTTTCATTTCTATGGAGACTTGAGACAATGTGATCTCGAACTCCCTCAAGGATAATCTACCTCATACTTGCCACACACTTTCTACATTCACTTTCTCCATTCAGCCAAATCTTTAGCATCCAATGATGGAGGCTTAGGGATGTCTTGATCAATGGATTCATTGAGGCCATTGTCTTCCAAAACTACTTCCATCTTATCTTGTCTTTCCAGGCTATGTAATTTGAGTTGTCATCCAAGGCATACTCAATTCTCAAACCTTAATCTACTCTACTATTTACATTAGAAACAAAAAATTATCCATGAAAACAATAAGTAGAGAGAGGAAGAATATCAATCACACATAACACAATATTTCTAGGGGAAAGTGAGTGCTCAAAACCTCTACTACCTATATTGCATTACCCAAAATACCTCAGAAGAAAATAGAATGATTATTCCTCCCGAATAGTTTTTGCACAAATATAATATAACTCTCTGCCTCACAAGCTAGCTCAAGCCAACTTCTTTACTCAAGCCAACAATTAGCCCTTCACTTGTACTAATATTTTGGGCTTCTTCTTTCCTAATATTCTCAAATCTATCTTCATAAAGTTATGCTAATATAACATGTTAATTTAATTTAGATAATGAGTTCTAACTTTACTCCGTTTATGTATTTTCCCACTTTTATTTCTTATATGAATCAATGTACATCTATAGCAAACTTGCCATTTCGTAGCAGAAAGATTGCTCATCTTAAATGATGACATTGGGCTTTAGATAGTATGGATTAGTTTGGATTATTGTGTGAAAACTTGAAATTAGCTTGGGTATTAGTAGTTTAATATGATAATGTATATGTAAAGTGGTGTCCATTGTTGTAATATTCTACATTTACCAATAATACCAAAAATATTAAGAAACAAAAAAACCATTAAAATGATGTAACAATGTGAAACATTCATCATAGAAAAGAAAAAAATTAACTTTTAAAAACATAGATTATTAAAAAGCAATATAATCCAACACTTATCAAGTATAATAATAATGTGTATTTATGATTTCTCATAAATAATATTAAACACTAATTTTTAAAGAGAAACTGTAAGTACATTTACCACTAACCATACCAAAGATATTGAGAAACAAAAAAATTCTTAAAATTAAATAAAACCACCAAATATTTTACTAGTTATGGAAACAATTCATAATAAACTTTGAAGTGAAATACAAAATACATTTACTAGTAATAATACCAAAATGATTGGGAAACAAAATATATAATCCAACACTTATCCAGTATAATAATAATCATGTGTATCTATAATTTCTCATAACTAATATTAAACACTAAACTTGAAAGTAAAATATTAAATACTTTTACTACTAACAATACAAAATATATTCATAAATAAACAATATAAATGGACCCTTAAAGTAAAATAACATTACCAAATATTCTGCTAGTTATAAAAATAATTCATGATAAAACTTCAAAGAATAACACAAAATACATATACCACTAACAATACCAAAAATACTAAGAAACAAAAAAATATTATAAATTGAAGTAACACTACTTCACATTCATTAAGAAAAAAATCACTTCACGGACCATATTTTATTACAAAACATAATAATAATAATAATGTGTATTAATACTTTCTCATAACTAATTTTAAAATAGTTCATAAAATACTTATTATTATATTATTTCCTTGTAATTACATATTACATTTATTTCACTTAAATAGACAAATTAAACTAACCATATTATGTCTATTACATTCTAACATTTCCATTATATTCATATCATAAAAAACATCACAAATATCTAACATTTCTATTATATTTATATCATAAAACACATTACAAACATTTAATATTAACTACTACTCATAATGTTCCTAATTAATGTCAATTCTCAACAAACAACTTAAAACACCATGTCCTTCCTCACACATATTTTCTTCCACATACCAAATCTATATTTCAACTCCATTTAAATATTTTATTCATATCTAGTGACACATCACAAATATTTAATATTAAGTAGTTCATAATCCTCCTAAAACCCAATAACCATGCTCTATACATCAACTGAATATAATATAACCCAATAACCATAAATACATCGACTGAATATAATATTATTTTTAAAATTACATATATTTATGTGACTTTGACTACTTTCGTGTCTTTTGGAACACCTTGTAACTTTGATGTTTCACAATTCGGCAATGTCTTTAGAACCGCATCAACTATTCTTGCCATGCGATTCTTGTTTTCTTCGGCTGGACAAGAAAGCGATCTTGACAATCGGAGGGCACGGTGAACTGGATCAAATGGGGTGTATACTTGAAGTACTCTATCTTCCCATAGGGCAACTCGATGCACTAACTGATTGTTATTTATATAAGAAATCAAGATACCATCCTGGCCTTGCATGTTTTTTCCTGACAAGGTGCTATTCAGAGATTTTTGGCAACCTATCCAAAAGATCTCTGTTAGCGTGCTTATCCACTGCCTTTCAACAGAGGCAGAAGCCCTAAATTCAGCTTTCGCTATAATCATGTCAGGGCTGTACACATACCACTCTACAAAAGCGAGCAAAGCAGGAAACAAAGGAGTTAAAAAGACGTCTTTGACAGATGCACATATTTGCAAGATGCGTGCCGCAAATTCAAATGTAACTAAAACCCCATATGTCCGCAATTGCGCAAAATGTAATCCAGGTTGCACTGTCAGCCTCTTATGAAGATGAACAACAAATATTAAAATCGAAATGATTCGTAGTACCTCTACTTCTGTTGTGCTCTTCGATATCAGAAATTCTTGGATACTATTAGCCACAGAAGGCCACACTTCATGGAAAGCCTCGAAGCTGATTTATCACAAGGCATACACTATTAAATATTGACCAATGTAGTCAAAGAATTTTGCCAGTAGAATGAATATTAAGGGAATTTGAAACAAATAGAAAAGCCCAGATCTATTACTTTGGGAAAGTTGACAAACTATAAACCAATCGAATAAATCTGATGCAGAACTTCTTCTGAAACTCCATATTGGGCGTACTGCTAAGGAGTCCGTAATCACGAGAATTCTGAAACAAAAATGGTTTCATCAATCTCATAACTCTATAATAAAATTTCTCTTCAAAGTAATCCCCTCTTTTTCAAACATGAATTCAAAAGTTAATTTTAAAGCTCTGGGATACAATAGAGATTTTAATTAAATGTCATTTATCCTAATGTATGTATGGCCAGATTACAAGGGCTAACCAGACTGTCATTAGAGAATTACATACATGCTTTATAACAAAATAACACTAGGTTTTTATTTTTAATTTATGTAGTCACCAAAAGCTGTGTGTTATTTTTTATATAGCATACATGTACCAGAGCATTTAATACCCTATAACAAGCTGGTTATCTTTGCCCTAATATATAATAAACCAACACAAATATAAATTCTTACCTACCTTTAGATATATACAACACCAAAATTTCTGATCATATCATCATTCACATGCAATGTCGTAAATAGCGTGTACATCGCCAAGAGATCATTTCCACGTGCAGAAGCCAAAAGAGCAACACATATAGACCGTTGGCTAGTTACGACATTGATTCAGCTTTAAAAATGAAGTATCAAGCAGCAATTCCAGAACGAGCAGAGTTGGTAATCGGCTAGTGATGTAATTTATTAAAATAAATATGAGTTACTGAATACCTCGCTGTAGTGATCAAGATCCTCCATTTGTCCACGGGTATGCGACATTATGCTCTATAAACCCAGAAACTCCTCGCCATCCAACAATGTAAGTCACAGCCTAATCTCGCCGCAACGCAATGTAAGTCACAGCCAAAACTCTTAAAGAAAGGTGCAGGCACAATGATGATGGTAACCAACGCTATACCCAATCATTATATATATATAGTGATAAACGAGTGATAAATGAAGAGCCGACCTGCCCACACCGATCACGTTTTAGCAAAACCTAGATTCACACTTATGCTTGATGGATAAGTATCCCACCTTGAACGGATCAACGAGTGCATCAATGAACTGTGCGGAACATACTTTAATTTAATAATTTCTTGTGACTACTATTGTTAATATGTTTGGGCTTTTGGGCTTTTTCTTAAGGTAAAGTGATGAAGAAAACTTGGGGTAGTTGATAAGATATATCTAAAAGAATCTCATTGCATTTTTAATGTTTAAGTAATTTCATTTTAAAATTTTAATATTTAAATAAAAATATTATAAATTAAAAAAATTATTTTAGTTTATAATGTATTTAGGTTTAGTTTATAATGTATTTCCGTTTAGAAAAATATTATATAATCTTAATACCTATTTAATAATTAGATTATAAAATTGAAACTTAGTTGTTAATATATATATTTTATCACATTTTATTGGTTAATGGATTAAGTTATTTATATTTTTTTAATTGTAGTTTTATATATATGAGATACACAGATCATGAATGTTAAAGTTATATAGGAAATTTTTAGTAGATGCATTTCGAACCATTTAGTGTGGTTCATCGTTAAGATGAGATGAACAATAAGATCATGGTACTAGATTAAATAGAGATCAATGTAGAAATGGTCACCATAAAACAACTTGTTTTGAAATTAATTATTAGAATGCTAAATTGGAAAAAAAAATCTAGAATTAGATTGAGTCAAAAATAATTAATTAAATTGGAAATGTTATATGAGATAATATTTAATGTAAAAGTAAAATATTTATATTAAAATATAATAAATAAGACTTAAATTGTGTCCGTACCATTATTATGTCAAATATTTAGATTAGATTGAGTCAAATATTTATATTAAAATACAAAAAAAAAATAGGAATAAAATTAAGTTAAATTGGAATAAAATATTTCAAGTGAAAAAATTTAAGATTAAAATACGAATAAAAATAAATCATTAATTATGGTCAAGTCTTAGAAAGTTCAAGACCAAAATTGTAAATTAGTTGTCTTTAGTGAGACTTTTTAAGCTTTCCACTATTGGAATCTCATAGAAAAATTTGAGGTGAAATCTTGATTTGTGTTAATTAAACTGGTTTTTTTATTGTATATACGGATTCAGAACCTAAAAAACCCCAAGGCACTTCGATTGTGCAAGCATTACCCATCAAGGTTGTGATTTCAAATAATTCCTATCGGATTTTAAAGAAATTAGACTAGAAAAAGATTCCAAAAATTAACACTAAATACAACTCGATTGTAAAAAACTATTTTGTTTTTGGCAAAAATAACATAAAACAAGGAGCCACTGCCATGGCGGTAGTCCCTGCAGTGGCGGTAGTTCCTGCCGAGGTCTACAAGGACAACACAAATGGATTGTATATTGTCCGAGTTGAAATGGAACTGAAATAGTTTGTTCAATGTGTAACTAGTTGCATATATTTGAGGAAGATTCTATCAAAATTTAACCTTTTAAAAAAAATTCCATCAAAATTTAACCTTTTAA